>VZTL01034622.1:1396-14363 GCA_013400535.1 Scopus umbretta | reverse complement strand
TTTTTTTTTTTTTTTTTAACAGTTCCCTAGCACTCAAGATCTATCCAACAACAAACGATATGCTATGCTTTTATCCTGTGTGAGAGGGATCTTTCTACCAGATATTGTCCCTTGTGGCTGTTGTTAACGATGAAAGGAAGAGCTCAGCCTTTCTAGGAATTGCCGCATACTTTAGAGTGCTCCAGATGCATGGTCCCAGGCCAACTTCTTAGCAGGTTTCTTGACATCTAGCTTTTACCTTGGCTGAATCCACCATGCAGCCTGCTTGAGACTCTGCAAGGATTATCAGTCCCCCAGCTCCTCTCATTTCTCACAGCCTGGGACCGCCCCATCGAGCAGGGACTGAATGGACAGCCACACTGTGTGTCTTCTGCACATGGGACTTATTGGTCCAGAAGTCTGGGCTCAGAATATTTCCTTATGGGAAACATTACCTAAACCTCAAAAAACACAGTTTAGAGAAATACTGAGAAATGTGTCTATTTGTGAAACCATCAAGTGAAATCCAAATACCATGACTCTAACAGCCTGACTACAAATAGTTTTGAGAGTATGCTTTTTGAAATTCCAAATACATTCAGCAGGTTTGGGAACCGTTGTTTTGGTTTGTTTTATGAGCACCTCAGAATTTTCTATTTTTCTTCTGTCAGAAAACCCAAAGTGAGAAAAAACATGGAAAAGAAAAATTGAGGACACAATAATGTCATCTGGACATCACCAGCCCTCTGGAAATGTTTAGCTCTAGGATTATTTTTATCTGAGCTACTTTGACAATCCCACATACCACAAAACTAACAAAAACTGGAAAAGCCTCTCTCAAAGAAGGTAGAGCAATACAGTTTCTAGAATTCAAGTTTGACTGAGACAGCAGCTAAAAAGCATGCTCTTTGCTGAATTTTCATTAATCATCCAAGTTGCTTAACACTTAACTCTGGAAGCCAAACTGCTTTCTGTTTGTCACACCTTAGTCCCTAAAATACTGTTATTAACATAGCCTGCAAGCCAGTTTGCTTTTATCTACGTAAGAGTTGACAAGATGCACACTCTGTCAACATCCTACTGAAACTTCACAAAACCAAATTTATGCCAAACTTTAATGCTCTAGAATTCACTATTCTATTGTACATTGTATTTATTTACTTAACTCTCCCAAATCCCTTTCCTTTTAACAGAAAGCAACAGCAGGAATTGCCAAAGCAGAATATTTTTAAGAACATCTAAGCATAAGCACTTTGCCTTGGAAGAATGTAAAGGTAAAAACGAATGACTAAGGTAAAACTATCTTCTTTTTACTTCACTGATCTATACAGACTCATGGATCAGCTGCTTCAGCACTCATGCTGCAGATCCTTAAGTGCTTTTTGCTCCTGCAGAACAGCAAAAGGTTCAACTGAAGCTCTTGGTGTGGCTTGGGAAATTGTACTCATTTCACCCTCCTTCAAGCAGTCTAAGCTCAAACCATTACCATCACTGAGTCTGCAGTAACTCTGCATGTACTGCTGGATAGTTTGGAAATTAGAACAACCCCAGCAGATCAGATCACTATGAATTGGGCCAAAAGGGATCACTTACTATTTCTGCCGAATTCTCTTTAAACAAAAGAACCGTAAGACATCTTCACTGCAATCGAGGCTCTCGGAGACAGTCTTTTTAGATCAATTACAATGCAAACATATTCCTACTTTAATCTCATACCCACGCAGTCTATATTAAGTGCATGCCTAGGGGGAATACAATACAAATTTCACATCATTTTCTTTAAAAATATTGGAATTTTCCCTTGAATACAGTAATTACCTTCTCAATAACTCTTAAAATATATTCATAGATTAATTTTAACTTTGAAAAGTTATGATTATATAGTCAAATTAGCATTTCAAGCGTAAAGATGGTATTTTATGTACATATATTGACTTATCTACTTACACTGACTGAAGCATTGCCACACCGTATTTCCTTAGAGGCCTCCAAGAGGAACATACATCTTGTGGCTAACACACTGGGCTCAAGATCAGCTGTTTGTTCCAGCTCATGGGTCTGAAAAGTTTCTGCTTACTTTAGGTATGTTACTGCCTTTCGTTCTCTCTTGTAGTATGACAATACAGCTTCACCAGGGAGCTCAGCCATGCCCATCACACTTTCCCAGTTAGAATTGACTAGGTTGGACCTTCCCCTTACTAGAGCACTATTTATAAAGAAATCTGTTTCTTTCTTGCAGGAATTGGCTGACTTGATATTATACAGAAGGATTTAAACTGATTCATTAGAGCTGAAGTACCAGAAACCAAGTAAAAAAACTTGTGTTTTTTATTGAACAGGATGTATATCATGACTGAAGGCAACAACAGCAGTGCCGGGTCAACCCAAGGACCTAGCCTGGTCACTATCTACCTCCAACACAGCTGTAAGGACATACCCAGGGAAGAGTGAGACCTGGGCAGGCCTGTGGTTATTTTCTTAGCCTCCAACTCTCATCACTGTGACTTACTGAACCATATGTGGGTTTTATACCGTGTTGTCTTCAAAATGTAGCCAGTCTGTTCCCTTGCATGTTATTTGTGACCTATCTGATCATGCCTTCTTCAACTGCTGCAGGAAAAAAACAAACTCACTCTTTTTAAAGCTTCTTTACAATTTTTATCCTGTGTTTCACTACAGCCATGAGCAGTTGTGCCACAGAACAGTCATCTTTGCACTCCATAATCTAAGGTAATAATTTTGGTATCCAGGTTGATGAACCAGCAAGCCACTGCCAAGTGATGCTTCACTTATGCTGGGGTAATTTCACTATCAACCAGCCAATAACATCCGCACCTAAAGGGCGGCACCAAGAGCTCTCACATATGAAAGGACTTGTGGAGCTGGAGCAAGGGAGGACCCTAGAAGCCATCAGGCTTCGAGGGTACCCCAGAGGCAGTGGAGGCCTCACCAACAGCAGCGCCTACACCCTCACACTGCTGTACACCCTGCATGCAGGCAGGGTACCTCCAGCTGAGCACTAGGGACATCGTTTGACCTCTGCTGAGGGGAAAGCTGCCGCTGCAGGTATGTTTCCAAAAATTAAAATTAGGTACCCAGACTCATTAGACTTATCTACAGCCTGCTTTGCTTTTCTCCACATGGAAAGGGTGAAATGCTTCCAAAATGAACATTTTTGGAAAGTTTTTTTTTTTTTAAAGCCTTAAGGACTGGGTCTAAGAACCCCACTGCAGGAGTATTGTTTCGTTACACAGAAAGTGTGTTGATGTTTTGTGTTGCTGTCCTGCTTTGTGTTTTGAGTTAAAGGGTAGTAGCAAAGACAGCTGATGTGTTTACTTCACATCAGCAAACACTTTGCAAGAAAAAAAATAGGTTTTGGAAACAGCAAGGTTAGAGAGTAACCAAAAGTTAGGGAATACATATTGCTTCCTTCTCCAAGAAAAGCTGTTGGGGTCTAATTTCCAAGAGAGGCACAGACAAAACAATGGGCTTTACCATTCAAGTAATGAGAGGCATCTACACAAAGATCTCACTCCACACCTGCCTCTACAGAAAGAGGATGAAGTTGTGCTTTACACATGCTTTACACAGCTGGGTGAAAGGTTTAAAACCTCATAAGAAAATATGATGCCTCCCTCTAGTGGGTTATTTTGTGACCATGTTTTATGTGGAGAAATTGCACAAAGCTGATCAAAAGCAAAGCACCCAAGCACTACATATACACTTAGTCCAAGTTTAACAACTCAAATCCATGCAGCCAGACTGTCAAGCACTATAGAGTTGTTAGTGTGCCACATTAGCAAGATCAAGCTTTTGATCCTGCCAATGAATCTGCGCAAACGTACATTAAGAGTTACAAGCTCAGACTTTGAAGCCACAGTAGCATGTCATGAAGAGTTCAGGGTACGAGAACAACAGTTAACATCTCATTTTTCCTTGCAAAGCTTGTGTCTTACCTTTATTAAAGGTGTTACAGAACAATAGCCACAGCATGCCAGTTTGCTAGCAGAGGGGTTAACAGTGGTAGAGAATGAAAGAGGATAAGCAACTTGTTTACAAATAGTTGTTATCTATACTTTTTTTTTGTTGGAACAGTGATGCTGATTTAAGAGGAGTGAGAGAAACTGCCTCTGGAGGATACCAAAAATACATTTCTTCTGCAAGTGATCCCAAGCTTATGCTTCACAAACTCTTGAAGACTGTTTGGAAAATTAAGATATCACTGTCACTCCAGGAACTTTCTTCCTTTTTGGATAACTGTCCACACAGGGCTTCCATATCTTACGGAGAAATCAAGAAATCTTTTACCAAACATTAGTAAACTTCCCTTTTCACAGCATTAAAAGAGTGTGTATCTTGCTCAAATGCATCAAATCATGCAGTATGAACAATCTACAGCTGTAGGTTTGAATTCTTTGAACACATTCTAGTTTCCAGCTTACAGCAGAACCAGTCCAAAAAGAGAGAAGTTAGTTACTTGGCTTCATAGGATCTTATAGTCAGGGAGGAAAATGTTACTAGGTCTGCACTTCAAAGATACAGAGTGAAGAAGTTTTACTCATCCATCATACCTTTTATTTTCTAATATCAGTACGTGATCATCTTTAAGGAAGTTGAGGGATAAGAACTGAGGAACATACCAGCTGCACTTTACAGATCAACAGCCACAAAAATAGAAAGCAACTATACAATCTCTGGATTTCACAAACTAGTTTTCATTTGTAACACTTGACGCAACAAGATTAACTGCAACAAGTGAAGAAGCTACATCTGTAAAGTGCTATTTTTGTTAGAAGTGGCTAAAAAAAGCACAACTACAACAGATTTGGGTATTCGGTGGTTAGATTGTCGATGTCCTCCAAATCTTTCATTTCAGGCTCTGTGTTTTTTGATGAAATTGATGAGCCCATTTGTTGAGCTATCATGAGATGTCACTGGAGCATCTGACTCCAGTTCAGGTTCAATTTTCTTGGCAAGTTGTTTTCCAAGTTCAACTCTGCATTTATAAAAGCAGAAGAAAGAAGAAAAACATTAGTGCTGACAACTTAAGAGTATTTACTATAAGCCATTGACATTAAAAACACGTGCCAGTAAAAAGTAATTTGACAGTGAACACTGATGAATGTTTTTCCCCTTCACAAATTACTGACAAAGTTGAATAATATTCAACTCAGTACCACTTATGAACTGGAGCTGTCACAGCTGCTTAGCTGAACAGACAGCTCAAATTACAGGATGTCTAAAAAGATAAAGTTTTGTTTTAAAAGTTAAGCAGTCTTTCCTTTCAGTACTCATTTGCATTATATAGCCTGTCCCAATGCAGAATGCATTCAGCTTGCTACTGTTCACTGTTGAACATGACATCACCCAACACACTTATTTGTAGCACTGAGACAATAAACAACAGCTGAGTTGCAGGCCTGGAAGCCTTCCCAACACTACAGCATGCTATCCAGGAGTTACAGCCACAGACAGGATAAGAATCTAGGATATTCCAACAGCTGCAAGAAACTAGGCTGGTTCTACAGAACCCCCCCATTCCATAGTTAGTTTTGGATGTCATTCTAGATTTTGATGCATTGCAGTAAAAGCTGTACTTACTCCTATCCAACTCCTGATTTCAGAGTTTATAGCAGACATCAGCTTTTATTAGAGTCTTCCATTTTCAGTTTCTACTACAATATTTAAGTATTTTATTTTAGGACTTGCTGCAGTATCATAGCACTAAGAAAACATATACAAAGAAAGACCTATCCTTCAGCCTTAAGACGAGAGCTTAGTGCAAACTACTATTCTAGGCCTGCAGAGCAAATTTTCTCTTCCAAATAACCCGTTCATCACAGCATAGGCACATTTTGCCAAAAAAATAATCTCACTCTTTTCCCAATCCCTCTTTCTTCTGCATAAGTCTTCATACAGCACATTGTACAGTTAATATTACTACAGATTAAAAAAATGATTAGCTCCTGATTAAATCTTCCATTTGTAAAAGTGACAGTGACAAACTCTGTGTGAAGCTGCTGTTCTCCAGCTGGACCTCTACTATAAACCTTGGTCACAGGTGCAACCTGCATTAGACCTAGGGCTCCTACATATAAAGGCATCTGCCAAGAATGTTCTTGTATGTCCAGTAAAGGAAAATTAAGAGGTGGTCAATCTTTTGCTTAAGAGATGCCATTCAAACTACCTAGTGAATGTTTCCAGAGATAAAATAATTCTGTTTTCACTTCTAAGGGAAATTATTTTCCCTTTCTAATTCTCAGAACATGTGTTCAGCCTGCTTGACTATTTTACTCATTAATGCCTCTCTTCTACATTCATAGTACTTTCTTTTAAAAATCAAACTAAAAAAAGATCCTTAGCTAAAGTTGTATCTACAAAGTCATTATGTATGGCTGAACAAAGACACATGGTGACTTATCCCCAGAAAATCTGTTTTCATTTAAACCTATCCTATAATCATTTGCTCCAAGTATAACACTTACTTGTTCTTTGTCTTTTCTCTAAATCATGCCAGATTAGGGGATACCACAGTAAATAAGTATACAAGAAACAAATCAAAGAGACTTACCCCCACTGGTCATAACTGTTAATATCCCAGACAATTCCTTGAACAAATATCTTGTGCTCATACATGGCTATAAGCAGAAAAAAAGAT
Source organism: Scopus umbretta (assembly GCA_013400535.1). Lineage (NCBI taxonomy): Eukaryota > Metazoa > Chordata > Aves > Pelecaniformes > Scopidae > Scopus > Scopus umbretta. Next base: position 7,726 of record VZTL01034622.1, on the reverse strand, counting down.
TTATCAATAAACTTTATCAGAAAGTCTTAACAAGTATTCACAAACAAGAGATCTATTTACTTACCAATGATGGCTCCCAGAGTGAATGGGTTGAGTTTTGTAAACATGATTGAATTGGTTGGTCGATTTCCCTCAAAGACCTTTCAAAACAAGAGTTACATTGTTATCTGCTATGCTGTAAAACCCACATAAGAACCTGGCAGTTTATTTTGCCTATAGCCCACACTGGATTATTTGTATTAGCAGCAAATAAAAATCTTGAAACTTTAAAGACAACTTCAACCAGAAAATTGTATCATTTTTGTGTTTTATTACAAAGGCAAAATGCTATTCTCCAAGCACCATTACTGGCTACTATGGGCTACATGAAGTAAAATACAAGTCAATATCCCAGGGGCAGCAAGGAGATAGCTCATCTTTTCTGAAATGCCTCAAAAGGCTTCCAGATCAGCATGCTTTAGCAGGAGTGCCAGTCACGGACCACTCCACTAGACCTGACAAGATAGAACCTGTAACACAACCTTCACGGCTGTCAAGACAGTAGCACTTGACAGCCACCGGAGGGCACTGCCCCACTAAAACTCCATCAAGCAGACCAACACAATGCCCTCACCACCACAGTATCTAACCAGAGGGAAGCTGTCAAGTGCCAAAGCCTGGTTACCTTATGGGGAAGAAGCTTCTCCAGAGCATCTCCACTCAGTCCTGCTGCTTGAAGTTCCTTACGAGCTTCATCAGCAGTCTTTCCTTTCATCAAGGCCTCAGTCTGAGCAAGGAAGTTGGCCAAAAGGATCTAGCAGGTAGAAATAAAAACCATCAACTCAAGCTATTGTTTCCTTTGCTGAAATAGTGATATCTAGGTGCTTGAATCTACACTAGGTCTCGGTCTAGAGTGGCAACTCTTGATTTTAACACTATGGCAGTAAAATGTGCAGTAGTTTTAAACTGTATAATGCTCACTGTTGCTTTTTACCTCAAAGTGCCAGGAGACTCGATTACTATTTTATTAGTGCACATATCCAAAGATAACCAGAAGTGTTTTGCAGAATCCTGCCCCTCCTGAAACGGACAGCAAGCCTCCCAGTGCAAACAAAGGAGCCAGGATTTTGCACACCCCTTTCACCCAGTACAGCCTATGCTTTTAGCCCATGCTACACCATATGCATGGAAAGCCAGGTGCAAAGATCGGTCAAAGGTAACCAACTAAGATGTACTTATTCTACATGAAGGAAAATCCTCACAGCATACCATATACCAATCTCTACCAATATAGTAGAAATTTTTAGTTTCCTATTGCCTGCCTGATGTTAGCTTGCAAATTTATGTATGGTTTTGCCCAGGCCATTACATTGAAAAGCTCTTACTATATCTACAGTTGAATGAATCCTTTTCTCCCCTTCTTTTGCAAGGTCATCTTCTAAAACTTTCACCTGTACTTGGTGTTACTTGACGAAAAAATTATACAATTTAAATAGCACCTGTAATCCAAAATCATGACAAGACTGAAATTTAGTGAGGAAACATGCTTTTTCTGGAGTATACAGTAAGTAGTAGACCTGGACATGTTTCCACCTACAGAACTTAAAAAAAACACTGTTAGACATGGTTCACTGAAAAATCCTTAGTTGGATGATACATTAAACTAGAAAAACTGGACTGGTTAAAAAATATTTATGTGTATATGGCTACCACCCTAGCCATGCTAGTAAACTCACTAAATTTTGTCCTAGAATTTAAGACTTGCAAAAGCATCTCTAAGGAAGTTTTCATCAGCTCTGAGAATGTGCTTCTTCCTACTCTGCAGGAATTACATTCCTTACAATTCCTACAAGGAATTTCTTTCCATACACTTTATTGCTCAACTCTTTCCAGCCTCAGTAGGCCAACAGGCCACATCATTGAACTGCCTCAAGAATTGTGGCTGCAATTTCTTCAAGAACAGAAATACTACCTTATTTTATATATATATATATTACATAGAATATGTAATTATAATTTAGATATTTTCAAACCTATTGTGAATGTTCACAGAACCTATGTGTATAGTTTCAAAGCGACATTTAGAAGTCTTGCACACTGCAGTACGAATAAGCTTCAATGCCTTCAGCCACAAGAAAACATGGGTGTCCTGACAAAGAACTTATTACCTTGTGATGCAAGCCATTTCTGACTGGATGCTGGGTCTGGACTGGGATCAGAAAGTCACAGGGAATCATGCGAGTTCCTATAAGAAAAGCCATGTTAATAACCCTGCAACAGGGAAGTCTTAGAAAATCTTCAATTCTCACTCCATTTTCAGTTACTGGAAGACTCAGGCACTTTAAAAATAGTTGTCACTTATTGTAAAGTTAAAACCTGCATCTTGTAGCCTTCTAAACCCACTAATTAAGAGCACAATAGCAATGTGATGCTAGGTCAGATAAGGGCCCCACATCTAAACCAGTACCAATTCTGCAGACTCTTCCAGCTTTGTAGCCATTCAGAATTTAATTCCAAAACAAGATATTGAATAATTTGAGTTTACCTTGATGAATGAGCTGGTAAAAAGCATGCTGCCCATTGGTGCCAGGCTCTCCCCACACAATAGGGCCAGTACTGTAGTCCACACGAGAGCCTTTCTTGGTAATGTATTTGCCATTAGATTCCATATCACCCTAAAAGAATGAAGGGCAGTGTCAGCTTTCTTGCAGAACCACACAGTAGCAATATAAGCTTCCATACATACTTCAACCACAATGAGTGCTGCTCATTTATGGAAATTTCATTAGTATCATGGATACAGCTGCTTAATTTATGGACACCAAGATAACAGACATCTGAGGGGAAAAAAAAATCTCTAAATTATCCTAGCGAATAAGCTGATATCAATCTTGGCACCGGTCTCTTTAGGCCCTTGATTACATGAATTTAAGTGATTGCAATTTTAACCTGGAAACATGCATTCAGGTTCTAGAATGAGGACAGAAGCATATCTACATATTTGCCTCTTGAAACCTTTATTCTGTCTGAGCCTTACCTGCTGGAAGTAGGCAGCAAAGCGGTGCATGTATTGGTCATAGGGCAGAAGGGCATGGGTTTCACATCCATAGCAGTTTATATACCAGACTCCTAGCATAGCCAACAGAACAGGCATGTTCTTCTCCAGTGGGGCAGTGTGGAAGTGATTATCCTATGTGACAAAGGAAAAGAATTACACTTCTCATAAAGCAATTGTCATCTCTCCCAACTCTTAAATTGTTTTTATTGTTGTTTTGATCTAGGGAGAGCTTCCCAAGCATGGTTGCTTTGGAAGCATTGAGAGAACATGGGGAGCTGAACTTTAGGAACCAATCTGCCTTCAGTTATTTTACTAACAACTCTGTTAAGAGGAATAAATCTGAAACAGGCATCCCACACTCACCATCCAGTGGGCTCCTGCAAGCAGGTTCTCAAAGTTGTCAAAACCTAACAGGGGAAAAAGTCAGTTTGTATTTACTGTTACAACTCAAACTTGATTTTTCAAAGACAATCATAAACAGTTGAGATTGCTTGTATGCAGCAAGGCTCCCAACTACTAACTGAGTTAGAGTGGCACTTTGATTTCTCCTGAAATTTGCATCCCATAAGCCAGAAATATTTAGTTATGACTAAAGCCTGGACTTCAGAGCAAGTGCAACTTCATGAAACATACTTCAAAAACCTTTGCCTAAAATCCCCATTCAGGCAGAATGAGCAACTGGAAGGAAAACAGAGGCATTAATGCCAAGCTCTGTATTAAAGGCTACATAGTTTTCAGCAAGTTTGAACACTTAGTCACTTAGCCACAGTGGGAGAGACATCCTCAAAAAAAAACAGGGCAAGGCTAGCACAGCAGGGACTTCTGTGTTGGCCTGAAGAAAAACAACTGTAAGGTCATCTCAAAGTGAGAGGTTCCCTCCCCCACTTCCCTATCCTCTTAACAATTTACCTGATTTCAATTTGCTCTACAATTAGGGTATTTAAATCACCATTCATTTTCACTAACAAGTAGTTTAACTAATACCATCCTTTCCTGCAAAGCCAGAAATCCTGATTCTTCTATGGAAAAATTGAGATGGCAGTGAAGCATTTGGCAATCAAAGCAGCAGCTCCACCTATGGTCAGAAGCAAGCTTTGGGATATGAAGGATGTAAGAGCAAGAAGTGCAGATAGACTGGTATGTCAGTGGTCACCACCAAATCTGTCTGACAGCAGAGATAAACAGTTTATTGCAGACACAACAGTAAGATCCTGACTGAAGTTTATTTTGCTGATCACATAGGCTTTTCTACACATGACAACTCCTATTGATATCATGCCAAAACCACCGACACCAATGTTTTTCTTCTAACCTCAGTCTAAGGGGATCCCAGCTTTTATTTAGCAAAATAAATGACATTATGGTTTCAGACTTTAAATACTGAAATAGTTGATGAGGGAACAAATGCAAGGCTGCTGAACAGCCTGCTCACCAAGAAATAGCAGTTCTTCGAGCTCTTTGACAATTCACACCGTACTCTCCACCTTCATTTGAGAGCTGCATCAGAAATGTCAATGCTATCCTCTAACAATACAAGGAGGTGGGGGATCAATTTAGAGAGTCTATGTTTGCTCCACAACCAACTGCAGATAGAAACAGCATTTCTGTATCATCAGGCCCTAGATAGCCTAGAAGAACAAGTACTGGGGACAAAAGGAAGTAACAGGAGAAGGAAATAGTTAAAAATGCTAAATAGAGCTCATATACAGAACCGGAGACGTAGGATTTTGATGTTTAGTGTGTATGTACTCACCGAAATGAAATACCCTACTTTTAAATAGTTTAGAAATGTCAGTTGCAAGGCCTAATTTTCAACACTGACATGGCTTTACAGAAATCAGGCACTTTTGGCTATACAAGTGACTAAAGAGATAAAATTTGACTATTTGTGCCTAAGTATGGGTAATTTCCAGAATGTATTTACAGTACTAAAATTTCAATGTTTCTACTGCATTACAGATTGGTTTTTAGCCCAAGCATCCAACTACTCAGAGTAGGCTGGGTAAAATAATATTTACCCCAAATCTGATCCATAATCCACTATTGTTAGTGCATTCCATAGTTATATTCCTGAAGCATTTATTTTTGGCATTGTTACATCACAGGAATACCTACCAATATGCAGGGCAATGGAGAGACCAATGGCAGACCACAGAGAGTAGCGGCCACCAACCCACTGGAAAACAAGAGACTAGTTTAGACAGGAGACATGCAAGGCTTTTGAAGTCAAACTTATCCAAACTATTAGGAAATAGGAGGATGTGTTTAGACTATTTTCAGCAAAATCAATATTCTTTCTGGTGATAATTCACTACATATTATACAGCATGGTCAAGGGAACCTGCACCTTACAGTAGCTCCCTAATGAATACTTTAAGTATGCATTTTTTGAGACTTTAAAGTTATCCCACTTGCCCAATTTATGTAACATCTGTTGAAGCAGATCCCTTGATCATTCCAGTTCACTTCCAAATACTAAATTTGCAGCTTGTATTAACTGCTTTCCTAATATCACTCCTGTACAGGTAAAGCCTGCTTCAGCAAGATTATGACACTATCTAGGGAAAGGTAATGCTCTAGGTAATTTTGAAACAGCAGCTTTAAAATACAGTTTGTCAGGCACATAGTCAGTGAGACATAAACCAACCTGTTTCTGCTTAAGTATAGCAGCCAAGACTAAGGGCAGTATACTTAAAATATGCATCTGCTACAAAATACCAGATTAGGCTCCCGTTTCTGATATTTGACCTTTACAGGCCTACATGATATACAGTAGACCCCAACTGTCAAATGTCACAGCTTATAATAACTACTTACACAGAGGAATAACCTAAGGCTTGTATCTCCTGTTACCCAACAGCTGATTAGACAGCCAAGAATACAGAAGGCTCCTCCTCAGACTTTTGACTGCAGGATTCTAACGGAATGGCCAAGAGACAAGACTGTTTTGCTTGCCTGGCATGTTCTCAGTTTGCCTTTAGCTCTAAGTTTTCAGATGCTTCAGTACAGAGAATACAACTACTATAATTTAGGGGTTTTGGTGGTGAACATTTTCTGAAGCAAGTTAGATTACTCTAACAGTTTAGATCTACCACACAACATTAGACATTTACTTACATCCCAAAACTCAAACATGTTCTCTGGGTCAATTCCAAAGTCTTTAACTTTAGGCTAGAATTAAAAAAAGTATGCAAGAACACCGTAAGTAAAACCAACATTCTTAAAAAGCTTTATGTCTAGTGAATTAAACAAGCCATAAGTTGGGTACCTATTAAATGCACAATTCCCCAATT
>VZTL01034621.1:81561-104000 GCA_013400535.1 Scopus umbretta | reverse complement strand
AAAAAAAAAAAAAAAAAGAAATGCATCCTGTTAGAAGACAGTATTTATAGTTATTTTCTAACAAGCCACCATACAGTGGCATCATTACTGTAGCACTGGAATCTTTGCCTGGTAAGGCTCCTACAGATAAGGTCTAATCACAGGTTTCAGCATGTTGCTGCTTTAGCTGCTTTGAAGCATTTCTGTGAATATAAACTACAGAGTATTGAGCAGTTTTCAGCAACAGCTTAAGCTTCCAGAAAATCTTTGTCTTGGGCCTTTTAAAAAAATTCTATCAAAGCCTTCAAGTTTGGAGGAGCCTTGTGCATGCATGCCCTGCAAGAATCAAGTTTCTCTATTTTCAAGTGTAACAATTTAACTGTTAAACTCTGGCACTCAGGTTTGAAAAGTTTAACCCAAGGCTTTCAAAAATGCTATTAGATCTTTGATAAGTGTTGATAGACAGCAGGACAAGAAGGCTTTTTTCATAAAGATTTTCCTGAAGAGCAAATCAAGCCTCCGTGACCCAACAGAAAGCTGTTTCCAGAGCAGGCAGCTGATGGCTCAGTGCGGTATTAGACGGGTTAAGGAGCCATCTGCTGGCAGCTCGGACAAATTGTTGAATGCAGCAAAGCTAATAAAGTTTCAATTACAAATTAATTATGTACAGTGCATTTAATTATCCATGGATTCAAACTGTCCGTGGATAATTCCAATGCAGCACTTTCACGGGGGATATACAGTCTGCTATGTATCTGCCAACAATTTAAATTAGATGGCGATAGATTCTGGGTGTCTGATCTGTCTTTAAAAAAAAACCAAAACCAAACACAAAAAACCCCAAAACCAAACAGCCAGGCCCAAACACAGTGTGTTGTGTTTGGGCCTGACAAATTCAGTGTGTTGAATTGGGTCTTACTGAATGTGTATCAACACCAGAAAAATATATGCAGGCCACTTTATACATTTAGATCATTACTTCAGAACAGAAAGCATAGGAAAGTATCTCTAAGAAACAGACAGAACTGAGCTTATTCATTGTATTTCTACTTACTGGGTGGGGAAGTAAAGGGTACAAAAAGGGACAACTACAGGTGTGAAAACAGTGAGCACTCTTTCTTAAGAGTTAAAATGAAAGTACAGTCTGATTAAAAACTTAAGTCTCCATTTTAGAGGGCTGCTAACCACAGAAACTGTCTCTGAGCCAAATGGGGTAGATCTGCACATCCCTAACTGCAGTGGCCACACTGTAGGGACAACACAGTTCCCTTTGAGGTACACAAGCAGAGTTCAGCCATTGCCAACAGCTTTTATAGCCTCTGTAACCTCCCCCACCCTTATTCCCTGTCACACCGCACTACAGCATCAGACACACAGGTATGGAGAATATATTGCAGAACAGCTATGTGGCTCCCCAGGCTTCATATAGCTGCATTACCTCGCAAAGCAAAAATACCAGAAGACTACTATTCTTACGAAGCAAGTGCACAGCACCTCTTTATTTGTAAGCACAAGTGAATTGGGGAAAAAACACCACAACAACTGCAGATCCTGCAAGGACAGAATCTATCAGGGTGGCAATGCATACACACAGCCTGTAAACTTGAGTAGGCAGCATGCCACCAGCCCAATCTTCGCTCAGGAGAAAGGCAGGCTTCAATGGGAAGTCTCCCACTGCCTCACCTCCCTCCTGACCATCCTCTCTAGACACACATAGAGCGGGAGCAAAAAACGGTTGTTATCTTATGTTTCAGAAGGTAAAAATCACCATCAGAAACCCCCAGCTGATAATCCATTCATTAGCGGTGCTGAGTTCGGTAAGGGTCTCCAAGTCAGAGTTTCCATGTGTCACAATAGATTTCACAGTGGGTGCATGAACTGCAAATGCAGTTCTTTAAGAAGCTGTAGGTTTCTTTTAGCAACTTAAACCACACCTTTATTTTTCTTTCCAAGTCTTAATTTTACAAAGAATGTCGGTTATCCCATCTCTGCTATATGATCATGCTAGCACATTACTCTTCTTTCACCACTTGTCTCCAAATCTGTTTACAGACAGCCAGGAGCTAACTGAATTCACCTGCAAGTGCAAATCAGGAGGACTGACTGACTTTCATTTTCTACGGGTGTCTGAGCCCTTGACTAGCAGGATACTCAGCAGAAAAAACCTGAACCTAAGGCTGCTGCACAGCTTAGTTCAATGAAAGCCACAAGCTTGCCCTCTCAAATGTACCTTGAAGAGTGTGTACAGGCTTAGGAATATGCCAAACATACCTCTGAAAATAGATTAAAAAGCCTTAAAATGGCAGATTTATTGCTGCACAATTTTAATCTGTCCTTTCATTCCAGCTTGTATACTCAATACACTGCTGGACTGAGAAGTTACCCCTTAAATTGTACATGCACATAAACATTCACACAACTGTTAGGTCCACACATCAGTTTCTGCAGGATTTTCATATTATCTTTCACAATATGATATTTTTATTTTTTAACTCATTATCAGTACTAAACATTTGCGTTCCTGCCTTCCAATAAAGGAAAAAGCTCAGTTTTCCTCAATGAAACTGTTCTGAATTTGTGCATTCTAACACAGTAGAGGGAAGGGATGCCATCCAGAGGGACCTTGACAGGCTTGAGAACTGAGCCCATGTAAACCTCATGAAGTTCAACAAAGCCAAATATATACCCATGTCTTATACATGGGTAGATGCAATCCTAAGCACAAATACAGGCTGGGCAGAGAATGAATTGAAAGCAGCCCTGAAGAAAAGGACTTGGTGCTGTTGGTTGATGAGAAGCTCAACATGATCTGGCAACATGCACTCACAGCCCAGAAAGTCAACTATATCCTGGGCTGCATCAAAAGATGCATGACCAGCTGTCCTGGTTTCAGCTTAGTTCATTTTCTTCCTAGTAGCNAGGAATTCATTCACTGCTTCCCATCGGCAGGCAGGGCTCCATCACATGTAACTGTTACTTGAGAAGACAAGCACCATCACTCCAACGATGATCACACTTCCCCCTGCCCCTTTCCTCCTTCTTCCCACAGCTTTATTCCCACAGCATGACGCCATATGGTGTGGGATATACCTTGGGTCAGTTGGGGTCAGCTGTCCCAGCTGCGTCGCCTCCCAGCTTCTTGTGCACCCCCCCAGCCTGCTCGCTGGCAGGCTGGGGTAAGGAGCAGAAGATGCCTTGACTCTGTGCAAGCACTGCTCAGCAGTAAATAAACCACCCTTGTGTTACCAACACTGTTTTGAGCACAGATCTAAAACATAGCCTCATACTAGCTACTATGAAGAAAATTAACTCTGTCCCAGCCAAAACCAGCATAGGACCCCAGCGTAAGAAGGACATGGACCTGTGGGAGCAAGTCCAGAGGAGGGCCACCAAGATGGTCAGAGTGCCGAAGTACCTCTCCTATGAGGATGGGCTGAGAGAGTTGGGGTTGCTCAGCCTGGAGAAGGCTCTGGGGAGACCTTATAGCAGCCTTCCAGTACCTGACAGGGGCCTACAAGAAAGGTGGAGAGTGACATTTTACAAGGGCATGTAGTGATAAGACAAGGTGTCATGGTGTTAAACTGAAAGAGGGTAGATTTAGAATGGATATAAGGAAGAAATCGTTCACTATGAGGGTGGTGAGGCACTGGAACAGGTTGCCCAGAGAAGCTGCAGATGCCCCGTCCCTGGAGTGTTCAAGGCCACGTTGAATAGGGCTTTGAGCAACCTGGTCTAGTGGAAGGTGTCCCTGCCCATGGCAGGGGGGTTGGAACTAGATGATCTTTAAGGTCCCTTCCAATCCAAACCATTCTATGATTCTAACTTGGCAGTAGCACTTGACATAGTCTAGGACTGACAAGTTACTGCAAATAAAGTGTGACATGCCAAAGATAGCATTTTTTCCACTTCACCCCATCAGCAGCACAGCAGAGCAAACAAGTTTAACCGCCCTCATCTACTATTCTTTTCCTCTATCTTCAATCCATTTTTACTGTACAGACACACACACGCTTGGTGCTTTTGAAAAGTATCCATAAAAATGAACTGCGGTGCTTTGAAGAAAGATGTTCATGACTTAATTCTTCCTGCACTGGCTGTCAATCAGACACCAAGCTTATGATGTATACAACCTATCAATTTTATAAGCTTCCTTCCTGGAAGCAGCAGTTTCAAGTAAGGGGGGGGAAAAAAAAAAAAACCACAGGACAGAAGAATGCTGTCTCTGTCTCGTTACCCATTGACTTCGAGCCATCACTTTTGTTGCTGAGCAAACTAGCACAGCTCTGAGAGCCACTGGAAAGTGATTAAAAATTTGGCAGCAGAATGTCTAAACCACTGGCGTTTCTATAGCAATAGGGAGAGTGCAAGATGTGAAAAAGCCTGTAGCATTGCTGCCATCCTGCTGTGAACCAGAGGTATAGTGCCTCTGACTTTGGAGACTGAAAGCCCATTTGTATAGACACCCCCCGCCCCCTTCAAATTTAACAGGTTCCATTTTAATTCTTGACTAACTGCAAATTAAATGCTATTTTGTAAGTCAGAAGATTGCACATCAGCCTATTTTGCTTAAAGATTAGTACCCTCATTTCTCATGCAATAGCCATGTCTTGCCTGTCTCCCCATCTGTACTGCCCTTGGAAAACCAGGGAGGGATCCTACAAACAGGGCAGCCAGTCTAAAGCTGCTGGTGGTCTGTTGTTTGCTATGGAACTCCAAGCCCAGGCTTCCTTTTGCAGAACTGCAACTGAATTTGGGTTGAGAAATGAAAGATAAGTATGGCAGTCAAAATGATCCAATTTGGGTTGGGTGCTTAATGTTAGATTCCTAACTAGAAATAGTTTGATTTGCCAAGACTGTTGAACAGAGCCAATGCTATCCACAAGTGCTGAACGTTTCTGGGGAAAAAAAAAAANAAAAGCAGAAACATTTTGGGAAAAAAAAAAAAAAAAAAAAAAAAAAAACCAAAACAAACAAAAAAAAACCACCACCAACAAAAAAACAGTCTAATTTTAACTGCTGAAATATGGATTCAAAAGAATAACCATAAGCACACAGGTATGAAACTGTAGCCTTTTTAATCAACTTCTTGCCTTCTCTCCCCTATTTTCTCTTAGGTGGCTAGGCAATTGCAGCCTTCAGTTGTGTGGATTGGAGACACAGAAAAAATATTTTCTAAAGCAATGCCAAAGGCTGAAGAAGAGGTGAGTTGCTCCTTTTTTTATTCCAGTGCAGATAATTTCTCCTGTTGCATTACAGCTGACACAAAGGAGCAAGTGTATTTCTTAGCTTAGCACATACCAGTATGACCAGACCTGCCAAAGCTTGCTTGATAATAGCTTGTCTCACTAACATTTTTTTCTTTTAAGAGAGTCTTGTGACTTCTTAAGAGCCCCCAAGAGGTCACATTTCTCTCCTACACACCTATACTTGCTTTATTTAAAAATAGTCCAGTCACTGCTCATCAGTGCACTGAAAAGTAGAAGAGAATAATGGAGAATTTCAAAATATGAGGCAAGAAACTAAAAGTTAAGATGAGCTTAAATTGTTCAGCTCTATTAATTTGAGAAATTGGATGGAGCCAAAGTGAACAATAAAGTAACAAGGATAAATTTCCACTGTGAAAACAAAAAGCCTATGTTAAATAGTTATGTTTACAGATTATTTTCTTTGGGCTCCCAGGAGTCCTATTGCCATTGCTTCCATTCCTTCCTCTCTTGTGTAGCTTCCCCACTAGAAAGAAAATTAAAACACTGCCCAATAGGCACAGCAACTCAACCATTACAGAGAGCGCAGTTCACCTGAAATCCTGATTAGATTCATGCTGCTTGCAAGATATTTTACTTTTAGAGCTCCATGTGAAAAATTAAGTCTTTTTTCTTAAGGCAAGTCCTGTGCCTTTAGGCTGTGGGCTGGACACAAGCCTGTATTTTAGAAGGCCAATGAAGCATCGCCTTGGATGAAGGCTGTATGAGCTGATGCGTACGCAGTGGTTGATGCCCTCTAGTGGTCCCCACACCTAAAGGGAACCTTTCTCTTGGGCTCAGACCTTGACAAGTGCAGACGGGCATTAAAAATAAGACTAGGGACCAAAGGTTACCATGAGTAGTCATGATCTTTGTCTGCTTTGATAGCCACCAGTGTGGAAAAATTTCTCACCCTGCCCACTTCAAAGTCAGGATTATCAGTTCTACCCCTGCTATTGCATCCCAAGACCTGCAGGTCTTTTGCCCCTATACTCGGCACTGGTGAGGGTGCACCTCAAGTACTGTGTTCAGCTTTGGGCCCCTCACTACAAGAAGGACGTTGAGGCACTGGAGCATGTCCAGAGAAGGGCAACGAAGCTGGTGAAAGGCCTGGAAAATAAGTTTTATGAGGAGCGGCTGAGGGAACTGGGGTTGTTTAATTTGGAGAAGAGGAGGCTGAGGGGGAACATTATCACTCTCTACAACTTCCTGAAAGGAGGGTGTAGTGAGGAGGGTGTTGGTCTCTTCTCCCAAGTAACTAGCAATAGGATGAGAGGAAATGGCCTCAAGTTGCACCCAGGGAGGTTTAGACTAGATATTAGGAAAAATTTCTTTACTGAAAGAGTGGTCAAACATTGGAACAGACTATCCAGGGAGGTGGTGGAGTCACCACCCCTGGAGGTGTTCAAAAAAGACGTGTAGATGTGGCACTTCAAGACATGGTTTAGTAATCATGGCAGTGTTGGGTTGGCAGTTGGACTAGATGATCTCAGTCATTAAGGTTGGAAAAGATCTCTATGATTTCTACAAGGTATTTAAAGAGGTCTCTTGTCTTCTTGGTGGGAGTGAATGGCTCCAGGCTTGAAATCACTCATGTCCAAGATAGTTCACAGTATAACCAATATTTGGAGCCAGAGAGCATGAAACAGGAGGGACAGGCAGTGGTAACTTGCAGTCTGGGGAGCCTTTCTTAGGAGCACTAGAATTTTGGAGATGATGAGCCAAGCTCAGCCCTCAGAAGCCAAGAGTGTGTAGAAGTCACTTTGCTCGTCCTGGCATGACATTTCTGGCACCATGACTGACAATCTTGTAAAAAGAACCCTTAAATTCTTCCAACACCCACTAGAAAAAGTAGTCTATTTCCAGTCCTCCCCCAAAGGATGCAAGACAGTCAAATAGCAAACATGTTATGATAAATCCAGTTGCCAAGGATGATGTGCAAGGAGTTCATCCACTCATAGTTAAACAAATAGGAGTCACCTTCACAATTCACCCCACTTTTTATCCAGCAGAGGTCCACATGGCGGTTGAAGTCATAGCTTGCCTCTTCAACAACTCTTCTTGCTACTGACACATTTCTTTCAAAGTGGAGGAGATATCCCTGAAACGTGTGTTATGGATACATGTTAGTTTCACAAGCATAGCAGGAGCTGCTGACACATACATGCCAGTTTGTCTCAGTAGGTTTGACATGAGTGGAGTGTTTAGCTTGGTCTCTGATACTAGTAAAATCATTTCAAATTTTAAAATTAAGATTCCTGCAAGCTGAGCAATGAGCAAGTCTTGTAACCAACTCTTGATCAGTGGGAATCCACGAATATCGTTTGTCACGTAAAAAATGATGTTCTAAAAGCTGGCGATAAATTAGGACTTATTTTCACAAGCAAGAGGTGAAATAGGAGTCAGATAATTGTTTTAAATTCTCTGCATCTCCCAACAGAGTCAGTTTTTCCAGCAGAAGACATGCTGCAAGCCCAGAAAACACTATGTCTCACTTGAACCAACTATTATCTTCTATCAGTCATTTCAGTGAGATGGGATTCCTCTACCCCCACCACCTCCAAACCTAAAATAATTTGGTAACTCTCACTTTTCTAGCAATGTCTCAAAGCATTGTAGAGAACATTTGTACTTCCTTCCAATACACATGAAGGAGAGGAAACCTTGAAGCCTATGAGTAGCAACAGATATGTAAATCACGAAGAGTAATTTAGCCAGCATAAAAAAAGCGTCAAAACCAAAGTAAATCCACATTTCAGTCATTGCTGTGACCAGGTCTCCCTGACAGAGCAAAGCTGGCAAGGTTGGCTAAGACTTCCAAGGTAGATATGCAACAGCCGCTTGTTTAGTTATCAGAGAGGTCAAGTTTGTTACCAAAAGCTTCCCAACAAGGGAATGGCAAAGTTTGGATAAGAGCTTGTGATTTGAACTCATGCCCTCAGACAGCAAACATACTGTTTGAGCATGGACAGAGAGACTTCCTTTCTTCCAGAGCAAGAGAAAAGCCAAGACTTCTCCTTTGCTCCAGGGCAGACCTACTGTGCTTACAAGGCATGTTCTTTGGGAGCAAGTGCAGGCATCCCACTCTCCTGGGACTGTTGCGTGCATAGGTATGACAAGAAGATTAAAAGATGGCAGCTGGCATTGAGCGATGGCTATAGCAACAGTTCATCCAAAAGGAAAAACATGAGCTGGATGTATCATCGTGGCAAGCAACATGTCCATGCTCCAAAGCGGGACCTAAGCCCCACTGCTAAGACGTACTCAACTCCATATCATGATTAAACAATTGGCAAGCTTCAGAAGACACATACAGTATGACCATGAGAATAAAAAGAATGAGAAAACAGACATATTGTAATTAAGAAAAGTTTAGCTAGAAAATAACTGTGTGACTCTACCCCAAGATTATGGAGATTTTTTTATTGATTTCCCAATTCCCCCTCCTCTGTAGCTTTCACTCCAAAGAACAGAGCTTTGTCTCCTTTCTGCCAGCTGTCTGCTACTGCAGACAACAGAAAAATTGGATCACAAAGATTGTACACGCAATGTAGATTCATAGGTGTTTATTATTGCCTTTCAGCTGAGAAGGTTTGCAGGATATTGTTTCTTCCTCGTTGACATTAAGGAAGACTGGCCAGAAATTTAGGCTCAAGTTTCTCAGGGAGCTGCTTACTACATAGCAAAAAAATTACAACATGATCTAGAGTAAGATTTTTCAAGTGAACATGGGTGACTAGGACGTTAAGTCTCAATCATTTCTGAAAAGAGGCTTCCAAGTCATTAGACTCCTCTGAAAATATATATATATGAATATACCATCCTAACCCAGTTGTTCACTTACAACTTTAATAACAGTAGAGTGACACCGCAGCAATTTGCTTACGCTTCTCCACCAATATTCACTTGAACATTATCAAGCATAACTACCCAAAACCAGGTTTTGCTTGATACTCATCTGTTCTATAAATAGTAGTTAAATATTTGTTATAAAGTCAAATAGTAAATTATTGCAAAGAAATGAACTCGAGTTCCAAGAGCTTGTGTTTTCAGGTTAGAGCCTCAGCAAGCTAGAAATCACAGCAAAAATTAGGGAGTGTGTTTTGCACATGTAAACCATGGGTAGGAGTTGGTAGATCATAACCTCTGAGAACTGGGAGGATTCCACACCAGGTTACATACTCTCGCAATTCTCCGGTCTGTTAAGGTTCATCAGGTATGCAGGTCCAAGCAATATTTCTCCTTGAACTGGAAATCAGGATTTCCTTATTTAAATGAGTTGTTTCCTTCCTGCTTTTCAATAACAGGACCAGCAAATTCAATAGTGAAAGGCACTAGCACAAACCCACAAATACATAAGCAGAAATCAAGTCTTTACCCGACATTCAGAAGATGGATGCTTTCTACTTAGATTGAGCGTCTAGTCAGCTTATGCGAAATGCAACTAGACTGCTAAAAAGCGCAAAATCCTGTTGTATATAGCATGTCTACAGCTTCACCTCGTTAACTCTAAACTGTCAGCACTGCTAACAACTCTTTCCTCCTTGTATTTACATGTACGCGCTGAAGATGAACCCAAAACGACTGGAAAAGATCCTCCCTAAATTCCTTAAGGCTTTGAAAGCACAGGACAGAGTGCTGCTAGTGGGAACCACCAACCGTCCCTTCGATGCTAATCTTAAGCCTTTCTGCAAAGTTTACCAAAAAATTATTCTGATTCCTAGGCCTGACTACGCTTCAAGATTTGGCAAGTATTTCAAGTGATCCTGTTGATTACTATTGTTTAAAAATCTGTGCTTATTGTCTGGTTATCTTCAGAACTGACTTTAACCTTAATTTGTACCCCAGGTCTGAATTTTCAATTGATTTCAGTATTGCCTAGGTTTTCAATACCTGATGCAGGGTACCCCAAAGATCAGATAATAAAAGTGGAAGTTGGGAGAAGGATTTGAAATACTGTTCTGCAGTGATTAGCATTTCTTCATGAGTTACTTAGAATGCACTAAGTTCATCCCAAGCTTGTTTTTCACTGTAGGAAGGATGAGATCCTATTTCAATATACTCTTTCTATTTTAAGCTTTTATTTTTATACAAGGATTCTGAATTTCTGTTATTTCTATCCCAGTGCCTCTCCAGGAACAGAACCATGTCTGGAGAATTGAGTTTTGTCACTATCAAATTCCACATTTGTACTTACAGATCATGAGAGAAATTGTAGAAGCATCCACAATTTTGCATGCCTAGGTTATCAAGTGGTGCTAGACAAGCCCTCCCAAAGTCTGACAAATTCATTGAGGACCCCATATGCTGACAGTCAAAGCTTGTAATGAAAAACCTATCTTTTATTAGACCAACTTATATGGAAGTTGTTTTCAGATTTGAATCACCTTGAAGTCTGCAATAGCTCAGCATTGACTAAAAGGAAATGCTCCAAACTAAGCATAATGATGCGACTCAATTACCGAAAAAAAAAAAAAGGGTAGTTTGTCCACATCCTTCAGAATTGGCTGGTAGGAGGACTTCTGTTTGCAGAATTACGATTTTTTTTTCCCTGTGGTTTAATCACAGATGTCATGTGGTTTAATACACTTTTCTGGGTACTAAGGAGTCCAGTGTGGTGACTCATAAGCAGAAGGACTGTTTAGGTTCAGTCTAAAGATAATGTGGAAAAAAGGTTTTGGGCTATTCAGAATGTCACCAAACATTGTGAGTTAGGACTCTCAAGGGTGTGTTTCTTCTACCAGCAGTTCCTAGCAGGAGTATCCCTACTGATCACCATATCCATGAAAACAGACTCCATCCGTGCCACTAGTCTCTGATGGATCACGTCCCAGAAGGATACAGTAGTAAAGGAAACCACATTCAGTTCAGGGACCTTGCTACACAGTTGTATCTTGACTACAACATTGCTCTGCATAGTCGCCTTATTACAAAAAAAATCATGCAACTGTATTGTGAAGTCCAATTTATACTGCCCTTTATGGAGACAGCCAAGGTACTGAGATGATGCATGTTTGGGCAAGCTCAAGACAGGTTTTGACTGCCTAGCACATTGTAAATCTCTCCCACATTCGATAATTTTCATAGTGTGGATAGGAAATGATCTGTAAGCAAGCTAACATGTGTTTCATGTTATGTTACAGCTCTAATAAATTGCTAACAGATAAGGGACATGAATAAGACCTAGAGAAAGGAGGTGATAGCAGCTGAATTTAGCTATATTCACTTCTGGGGATTGAACCATCACATTCTGGGATTCTCACCACTAATTTGGAGTCAAAGAAAGGGCCAGCCAAAGGGATTTCAACTGCAAACTTCAGAATGCCCCAGAAAGTTAACTCTTGGCATTTTAAAGCAGATTAAACTTGTAGCTTTACTTCTTTGACATTGTCCCATTTAAGGCAGTACCAGATTTTTCTTTAGCTCCAACCTTCCTTCAAGTTCAATGGAAGTACCATCTTTGCAGTACAGAGCACTCGTCTTCCAATCTTGACAATTTTCAGTGCCTGACACCCAGTTTGAGAACTAAAGAAACTTGTTTTGACAAAAAAGCCATGACATAACAAATATTTGTAGCCACAGTGCACAAACTACTTGTCTGCTACAATCCTCCATTTTGTTACAAACCAGAATATTCTAATCAATGCATGATGGAAACAACAAATGTACAACAGAAGTCGTTAAACTGGGAGATTCATGATACTGTACTGGTTTCTTACTGTTAATCACCCAGCAAGTCAGTATCTCATATTATGCATGATCCTACCTGCAACAGCAGCTCTGGCACACAATATATGGCTGTGCAGAAGTAGTGCTCGCTGTTATGCACATCAATTCCTCTTTTATGAATTAGTGATTCAGCCAATAATTATTGAGCATAGTTATAATTCAAGTGGAAGATCACAATTTGCCAGAGTGAAAAATGTAGTACAAAGTTGTCAATAGTTATGAGCACAAGTCCATAGTATCGACGTTACAATCGAAGCAAGAGTAAGGCAGGTTTTGTCCAGGACATAACTGCCCCAATGCCCAGTACCATTAGCTTTCCACCCAACATTTTCATACTACAAATAAGCATTCAAACACAGGATACTCAAACCACAAATTGTCTGTCTCATTCAAGAACCTTTTTAATCTCTATGCATAAAATTTGGTGGTTTTTTTTCCCCAAGCATTCTCACACAGGGATTTAAAGGAAAGCATGGTGAGATGGCATGAAAGTTTTACTGAGTTTCTCTGAGACAGACTATTACTTTACAGAGGATAAAACAAAACCATTTATTAATTGTATTAATTTGAAATTTTTGGAAGCAAAATCTCAGGCACTTCACAAACATTAAAAAACCTTCATGGCAAATATGCACAGCCAAAAGATACAAACAGGTTCACCGTTTAACCAACGAGCAAAATGGCAATCACAGAAATGTACACCTGGCCTTTGCAACATGGGCCTGCATAGCTGGAAGCCTTTGGCTTTCCAACCAGACATTGAGTCCCCATAGCAGCCCTCACTTCAGCAGGAGTAACCTGTGATCAGGGTCATGGAAATAAAGACAGGCTGTTAATATATGCACTTAACTCTACACAGCGAAATCAGAACATTCTGGACAGGTTCTCTTTCTGTGTCTACATCCAGGCATATTTCTTTCCATTTTTACACACATATCCACCTCATGTTATGTGCCCTTAATGACTTTTTGCAAGAAGTGACTGGTAGCCAATAAATGATCACTAATTGTTTAAGAACAGATGTGCGTAAAGGCCTCTGTGCTACAAATCTGTAGAGGAAAGAAATGGCAAACAAGAAAGATTTGAATCTTGGCTTTCCTGACTGATATACCTTATTTTCTTGTTTCAATTTTAAAATGCAAAAATATTTCTCCTGCTTTCCTTATTGCATGGCTTTGGCATTCTCTCTTTTTCTGGGTCCTGATGAACAGTGTTATGGAAACACATCATCCTGCAGAATGGTGGAGCAATCACCAACTTGCTGAACGTAAGCTGCCTAGCAAAAGTATCCGACGGTTTCACCCAGGGACACATCGTCCAGGTGGTGCAAGCTGTCCTGAGCGAGCTACGCCTCCTGCAGATGACCAGGAAGCCACTGAGGACTGCCGAGTTCATGACTTCTCTGGCCAGACAGGACCCGGTATACAAAGAGGAAGAAGAAACATTTAAGGTGACATTAAAAGCTGTGTTAACTGGCTGTGGTTCATTATCCCCTGCCACGTCCTTGTCCAGGCACATTTGATCTAGAGACCTGCTAATTCTACTGATGGGTTGGCACATCACTATTTGAATGATGATGTATGGCTCAACAACACCAAACACCCATCTCCCCCATTTCGGGATGTTTGGCAGCCTGGACTGCTGGACGTGCCAGGCAAATAGTCATTATTACAGGCAGCAACTCTGTACAGGCAACACGCCTGGCATACTGCTTTGCTGAACCTACTGCCCGCACCCAGCTCATGTTGAACAGTGGCCTTCACATGCATGGATAAATCATGCAGGTGCCATTAGCACAGTGCATTGCTCCATTTTCTTTCAGAGCTGACATGTTCAGCAAACCTGGCTATATTATCTTGAGAAGGCAGAAAACTTGGTCAAGTGGGGTCTGCAGAGTGCTCCACATAGGGATCGACTTTTAAGTCCTTATTTAAAATTATTTTAAACAAGAATTTTCTTCATTTCAGGGTTTAAAAGAATTAATTTATGGCTCAAACTCCACCCCTCTCCCCACCCCCAGGGCCATAAAATCCTTAAGGCAAAACCTACTGCATTTGAAGTGCATAACACACACATCAAACATACATGGATCACCCTGCAAACAACTACTTTTTCCACATGTAGCTCAGTAATAATTTCTCTCTTTCCCTAGACTAGGATTATCTTTATCTAGTGGTTAATTCTGCTTTCACTGTATTGCTTTTGGTTTTCCTAATTATGGGAAGAGTTTATCAGACTTAAGTAAAGGTCTACAATTTATTTACTGCAGTGACTTCAGAATAACACAGAGACAGCTGAACTGGCCTTGAACTAGCTAGTTGAGAGCAACACTACAGCTTAGCAGCACTGACACCCCAGCAAAACAGCACAATGCTCGACAGAGGCACTTCAAGCCTACTAAACAGTAGGAAAAGCCTTGGCCACTGAACAGGACAGCCCTGCTATGTACCAAGGAGAGCTGTAGGCAGCCCACACCAGGGGCTCCAGATGGGATAGGACTTCTGTACTGAAGCCAAGGGACCCCAAAAGAGCTTTCTCAGTCCCCTACCCTCCCAACTTCTACTCAGATGTGCTTATAAACCATTGAGTTCTCCTGGCTAAAAGGTTTCCTCTTCATTCTCCTCTTCGAATCCCCACAGTGCCTCACACAATAAGCAGGATGCAGTTTCTAACAACTTTGTCCAAGTCGTCTTCCACTGCTAAGCTAATGATAGTGCGTATTTCTCCCAGCCCTGTTGAATACTTTCCAGTTTCCATTTAGAGCCATTTGGCTCACTCAACATAGGCAGCATTTGTGATATTTGGCAAATTACTCTTTTTTTCCTCATGCTTCCTATCTAAACCAATATCTTTCCTCAGGGAAAGGCTAATGGTTCAGTGTTGCAGCAAAGAAAAAAAAAAAAAACCTATCATTCCCAGCTCCAAGTAGTAATCCATTTGTACCCTGAAACATGAGAGCTAGTATTTAGTGCACTTTTAACTTGAAAATATTATTCCACTTACTATGAATGTGCCTGTTTTGTACAGCACAAAGTATGCAGGCAGCACTTCATTTTGAACACAGCTAAAATGATACTGTCCTCAGCGTCCCATGGCAATAATTCCCTTGCATTAATGACAGCCCTTAAGAAAGCATTTCCTTTTATTGGTTTTAAATTTGTTTCCCTTAAATGTCATGGAACCTTGCCCCAGCACCTGTAATATGGCACAGGGGAAGAGGATTGTCAAAATGGCCTCATGCATTAATTAACTCCAGTATCTTCATCTCTTCTCGCACAGACGCCCCTCTTCCTGAGCTTCTAATCATTGCCATCGCTGGACCTCTTCTGTTGCTTTGCTTTGTCCTTTTTGAAGTGGGGTGGCTAAAACACACTATTCAAAGTAAAAATTGGCGCTGTGATGAATCTTTGATTTCTGTTCACTGGAAACATGAATCTCCCTGTTTGACATTTATATTTGCCAGCGTTCCAAAATGAATATAAATAATGAAAAATTTGTGATAATACGATTTCTTAATTTGATTTACTCAAATTTCTGCCCCAATTATACATCCACATTTTTGAAATTATAAATTATTGCACCAGTGCAATTGATACAAATCCTTACACAGAAATAACGGTAGTCCTAGAGGAGCAAAGGGCAGTCCAACTAGCACACTAGTTCTGCCCAGCAGTGACTGGTACAAAATACTTACATATGTAAGAAAATCCATACGGAAGACTGTGAACATCATTCCTCCAACAAGCAAACATTTTAACTCTGATCAGTAACTTACATCCCCAGTTCAGATGCTAGCACATTAGTGATAAATCTACTTTTATTTTAACCATCTGAGGAGGTGGCTTCATTAAATCTCACATAGCAGTTCCACTAGCTAAAGAGTCAAAAGCAGCCATCGTTGGATGCCAACAGGCAGGTAGATTTACTGCATTGAAATATATGCACAAAGAAATAGGAAGGGAACAAGAGAAGACATTGCGAGTCACTCAGCTCCTCCTGCCGTGTGCAGCAGAGTCCCTTATTGTCAGCTCAGAGTGGGCAGCGAGATGACCTCCCCAGTCTGCACTCACCAGACGGCGCTTTCCATCCTACCAAGATCCCAGCAAGCTGTTGGCAGGGGCTTGTTATTCTTTCCATCTCCCACTTAAGGCCTGGAAAACACCGTACCCAGGACAACAAACCTGGTGGAGGAAATAGAATTTCTGTGGCCTCGTGGCCTGTCATGCATGGAAAGCCAGAGACATTGCTTCATTGCTAGCTACTGCTGCAGAAGTCAATTCCTCCCCGAGCCAATAGCCACAACCACCATCTTGTCATTCTTATCCCACTCATGTGAAGGATCATAAACAGCCATCTCCAAGCCTCTCCCTGCCCTGTGTTATCCCAGCTATGTCTGTTCTTCCTGACACAGGAATAGTTTGCCCAAGACCATCTTTAGGACAGCAAAATTAAATTGCTCAGGCCACTGGACTGAGAGCCCAGGGATTCCTTCCCAAACACCTCTCATGACACCATCTAGATGTGGATGCATGAGAGGTTGCACGATGTTTTAATTGGTGGAGCCAGGGTTCTTGAAGGAGGGGTGCTCAGCTAATTTGGACAATTAGAACAGAGATCACAGCGTTAGGGCTGCTCAGCAGCCAGCTGGACATTTGACAGCTGTCAGACTTCATTTTCCTGCTGACAGTATTTAACCTGCAAGGCAAGAGATCCAAATAGGGTGCCGGTCATCAGACCCTTTCTGGGACCCAGAGGAAGGATTTAAGAAGCATGACACCGAGAAGAACCATCTGGGGCCAGGAGAGGAACATCAAAGGTTTTTCTTCCCTATACACTTCCAATACCTCTTTTCCCAGCTGCTTCTCTTGCTGCTGCCTGTCTGTAACACATACTGGACAAGGCAAATTCCTAGGGGTAGCCTTACCAGGCTCAAGCTGGAGACAGCATTTTGGATAAATCATATGGAAGAGGATGCCACATTGGTAGGAAGGTCAAAGACTACCCACATGAAGGGCAGAGGAGACACAGCTGTGGCATTAAATAGTGGTCAGAGGAAAGACATTCATTGCTGGGGCAGCACATGGATAAATACGATCAAGAGGAAAGGCATTTTATCAATCATGTCAACACCTAGTGGCATTTTAATCTCTGGTGCAGGCAGGACTTTGTTGCTAAAGGTTCCTGTACGTACATATGAGGAAAGACTAATTCCTACACACTAGTAACTTTAAAGTACTACC
Source organism: Scopus umbretta (assembly GCA_013400535.1). Taxonomy (NCBI): domain Eukaryota; kingdom Metazoa; phylum Chordata; class Aves; order Pelecaniformes; family Scopidae; genus Scopus; species Scopus umbretta. The sequence goes on along the minus strand of VZTL01034621.1, from coordinate 86,809 downwards.
CTCTCCTTCATTTTACATTATTTTCACATGGCCTAGAACTGCCTTGTTGACATTACAGTCCAGGAGCTTGGCAAGTTTTCAGAGCAACTATACCAAAATCATTTACAAGTCACAGGACTGTGAACAGGCATCTGAAAGCAATAAACAGGTTTTTAATGTTCGGGGTTTGTTTTGCTTCTTAAGCTCTCTCATTGAAATAAAAACTGTCTGGATTGATCTGCAGAGCCATGAGAAGTATATGCTTTGCCTATTGCCAAGTTGCAGACCAGAGGGAGTTTTGACAAGAGCTGTATACCTCGGAAATAGGGTTGATCATAGAAGTTCTAACATTTCCATAACTATAGCAACACAAATGGCCCAGCTAAGTATTCCTGCTAATGAGATACACTTCAAGCAAGGAATTGCTATACTTCTTGTTATAATAGTGTTCTCAAGAGATCCAAGGATTTCATTTCTGCTTTTCCACAAGGCAGCCAAGATTTTAAGATTTTTTTTTATTATTATTTTTTATTTTTTTAAGGAATGTTCCATTGTACTAGTAAGAAGTTTAAGTAGTTTGTTTTTGGTTTAAGTTTTATTAAAACATACACATGCTTTTTGATTCTCCAGGTTTGGTATGCCAAGACACCACTGGGTAAAGCACGAATCAGAGCACTGGCAGACAGCGAGCAAGCAGGAAAAGGAAAAACAAAAGAAGGAAATAAAGGAAAAGGGAAAAACTAACTTCCTCAAGGATTTTGCATCTGGCAATACCATCCACAACTCTACTTCACTGAAAGGGGGAGATGATAGGAAAGCAGACACTTCAAAATAATGCACCCCAAGTTATAGCTATTCCAGGGAAAAGAATTGGTTTCTGAATGAATTTTATGAGTTAAAAAAGTCAGATGAGACATCAGTGTGATGTGTTGCTCTCAGAGGATAAAGAGTTAATGACCACTGACTTGCTCAAGCATTATTTATTCTACAAGGTTTTAGGGGGCAGAGAGGTTCATTACTCAGGACTGTAACATGCCATCAACTTTTAGGCTATATTCATTTATTTCAGCAAGTAACTCTCCTTAAAAATTGATGTCACATTAATGTCTTTCATTACTTTAATATCCTATATGCTTTATAAAACTAACTGCTTTATATATCTGTAGGTCTAATGCGTTACAGTTCTCAATAAAACTATTACAGCTATAAAGACTGCTTTTTAATTGGGATGGATTATAAGACACTTAATGCAGTCTACCACAAGCTGAATATTTACATAGCCGCACGAGGACCAGCACTGTTTCACCTTTTGATGCCTCATCATGGACAAATTCATATACGTGGATGTTAGCAGAAAACATTAATAAGCAGAATAAAAGCAAAGCAGTCAGGTGGTGTTCATTTTGGTGGATGTCCTGAGAATCTATTGTGCAACAGAAAACAATGCCCAATTACCTTGTTCGCACAAATAGCAATATACCTGTTGCTTAAAAAAAACCTGTGTAGCAGTACAGCAGCTGCAATGGCATTCTGGAATAGGCCTGCTGAGCTTTCTAAAAGGTTGTTTCATGCTGTGTTAAACCCAACCCACCTAGACCTGCTTCAGCTTCTTCTAAATCTGGTCCTGCAAGCTCTATTGAAGCAGCCCGCTGGTGAAAGTCTGCCCCATCCCATTCAGACCCAACACATGAAACCGTGTACAGATGCAGCCTGTGGGATCACAGTGGCTATTTCTGTGTGCTTGAGCAGCAAAACATGAAGCTCTGGGGCAAGAACGTCTTCTGCACAGAAGGACCTAAGACACTTGGAGGCGGAGATTTCCTGGCCTTGTGCTTTGATGTAGAGCCTCCTACTCAGAGTGCATTAGGCCTAATACCCAAATATCGCAAGTGCAGGGAACTAAACCTTCTCAGAAACACAGTACGCCAGGCAGTCCATGATAGCATTTGATAGTGTTTCAGTTGGTAGGCAGTCAATCTTGTTGGCTCACAAATCATCAATTTTGGGGGCAAGGTATTTCTAAACAGTGGTTAAAACACCCTAAAGCTTTGGGACTTCCTACGTGACACTGATGAAGCCAGCACTGCCTTCATGTCAAGTACAGGATCTCATTCCTGGGGGTCTTCTGCAAATAAGAGCCACAAATACCCATTTTCACCTCTAACTGCAGCATACCTATGTTGACTTGATGACAAGTAACTCACAATACCTATTTAACTGGAAACACAAGGCACACCACCACCAGGGGGTCGAAGGACCTCTGTATACCATTGCTATAGACAGGCTGGGAGGTACAAGGAGGGCTGCATTGCTGTAGGAAGCTGCGCAGGATTTCAGCCTTCCAACCTTGAGGCTGCATCTCCAGCCCTGCCAAGGGGACCCAAATGACAGGAGAGGAAATGCTTGCTAGATCTCATCTGTGCAACACTTCAGGACGTTTCTGGTGTACACAAGTCCTTCCCCCAGCCATCCCAGCAACAATCCAGCTGCTGGAGTCTCATCACAACCCACACAAGAGACCCTGCAAATATGAGCTACCAGGCCCTAGATTTAATCACTTGCAACAGAGCAGCTACAAACTTTGGTTTTCCTTTCTTTATTCTTTCATTGCAGAGGCTTGTTTGCAGCAGGCTGCTGGCTTCACAAATTTGCCAGCACATCCCATTTAAAAGAGGTACTCTTCAGCTTCATCCTCAGCAAGGAGAGCCAGCCTCTCCAAAGAGGTGGCTGCGTTTGTATCAAAAACCTCATCTCTGCTCTCATCTGCAAGAAAACTAATTTGGATAATTCTGTCCTCAATCTTGCCGACAGTGGAATACTCCTCTCCACAACAGGTTTGACAGCAGAACGTGATGTGATGAAAAGACCGCATTTAGGTTGGACGTAAGCAAGCCCATTAACTAATATTTCAGCAGGTTCAGTGCAGTCTCGATAGCAAAGTAACACCCTGACTGGCGACATCCATCTCCTGGGGACGACTCCGACCCCATGCAGAAAGGATGCATGAACCTCTCCCCTTCCCAGGTGTGCTTGTACAGGACAGAAACCTGTGGTTTTTCCTCCAGTATTCACCAGTTTATGGGAAAAAAAAGCACTGGGGCAATTTAACCTCTAGGTGTAACTTGCAATAGTGGTCGCTTGTGGTATAAACTGCATTTCTCTCTCCCCTGGACCTGGAAGCCACAGCTGGTATATCTACAAACAACTCTATGGGCACAGGGGGTGACAAAGAGGTGATAAAGCTGATAGACTCTGCCCTGTATAGCTGCCAAGCCCTCGCTCTCCTTTAGAGAGTCCTCTCAGGGAGATGGGGAGGGAAGAATGAGGAGCAATTTTAATGCTATTTATAATTATTATTACAGAAAGTGCAGCTACTTGAAAATGAAGCTGTTGCATCAAGCAGAGCCAACACACAGTAATTTCACTGTCGACGGCTGAACTATTCAATTAAGTGGCCATGGCTGGATCTCCAACACTCGTCCTGCTGTGAGGCTAATAGTGCTTTCACAAGGAACACCACTGGAGATGCTCTACCAGGTCTAGGTAGGGCATCTCTACCCAGAGATCTTTCACTATGGAGAGAAGAAAAAAAAAAAAAAAGGGATTGTGGCTTTGCTAAGCCCAGCCACAGGGCAATTGTACTCTGCTTTCCAGCTGCAGCCTTCTGCCACAGCAATCCCAAAACCTGATGCAGGAGGAAAACCCACTTTGCTACACCCTATCCCCTACTTAATTTCCAGAAGGAAGTGAGTTTTGGGAGACAGTGGAGCAGGGCATCAGGCTGCTCTGCCTCCTGGTGTAGTGGTGGGAGGTAATCCAGCAGCACCAGCAAAGTTGAGAAAAGAAGCTGTCATGCTCATTTATATATGTAAGTGATCTAGAGAATTATCGGCTAAATTATTTAAATGTCCCATTACTATTAAATTACTGGGCATTCATTGTAAGAACAGTCATAATACAGTAACTAATTTGGTATTAATGTGAATGTCAGCATTTCATTGCAGTTATTTTGTACTTCATCATAAGATAATTTACCAATAAATTAATTGGCTTAATTGCTTCCTCCAAACCTAGGAGAACTACATATGACATGACTTTTAAAAAGTGTTCATGTGCACTCCCCATCTTTGGCTTTACCACACCAAGTGGGAACCCCCCTGCTTTGAAACACTTGGGGAGGAACAGCCAAGAAAGAGGGAGCAAAGTGTGACTTCACTCTCACAGAGGTAATAAAGTCTTGGCATAACCCTGCCCTGTGGATTTTAATGTGCTTTAAATATAGCCCCCAGGGCCGTGCTTGGAGCAGGAGCCCAGGTTTCAGTGCCAGCTTTGCAGAGTCCTGGGTGGTAGGCAAGGAGCACAGCCCCAGCACTCAGCCTTCATCCAAGGCAGGGGAAGCCCACCTCCCTGTTGTACAAATTCCCCACAGCACCTTTGCCTCCCCAAAAGACCAATAACCCCCAGTCCCCATCACCTGGGCATCAGCCAAGCCAGCCAGAGCATAGACTCAGGCTGTAGCTGAAAAAGCTTCTGCTCCCACCGGAAGTAAGTTGCTACCAGTTTGCCACAAGGCTCTCTGCAAAAAAGCACCATAATCAGGATTTCAGGTGTGTAGCAGATACCCTGCCTCAGATGAGATGTCTGCCAACTGATTTGAACCCTATCAATAAACCTGAGAAACACAAGCAGTTTACCATAGCGCTTGGAATAGGATAAGTAAGAAACCAAAACCAAGTGGAGCCTTAAGTCACAAGGCATCACCCCCACACTGCTCTACAGCACCCATCAAGCACCCCAGGGAAGAGCCCCCAAGTCTCTTTGCAGACCCCAGGCACCATCCCTGTTGGCATCTGGGCCAGAGATGGATCTACCTCCCAGCAGTGAGCTCAGGGATGCAGCGGACTGAGGGCAGCCCTGCTCCCGCGCAGTCAGGCAGGAGGGCTGCATCCTCACAGGAAGGAGGGAGGAAAAACGGCCCTCACAAGGCAAGAGGCAGCAGCCGCCATGAAGTCATGCTTGCACAATGTGCCTCGGGTATTATTAGGTCCCTGGCTTATGTCAAGCACTCCGGTTATGCCGCTGTAGCCAAAGCCCTTTAATCAGACACTGTAACTCCTGTTAAAAGCAGTGCCAGCCCTTGCCTCTGATCCCTGCCAATTTTGTATGAGCTATTTTGCCTTGCTAGCCTGCACTGATTTAGAGATAGGGTTATTGGGAGTAACACTGCCTTCCCAAAAGCCGACCCCTCCAGCACCAGGATTTTTTTTTT
>VZTL01034621.1:59999-81542 GCA_013400535.1 Scopus umbretta | reverse complement strand
TTTTTATTATTATCAACCAGCACTGAAGCTCTCTGGCAGCCATAGCAAGTCTCCAAGAGCTCCCACCCCTCCCTTCCCCAGGAGCTTAGGAAAAGTTTATTGCTGTTTTCTTCTCCAGGAGATGGAAAAAAAGCTCCAGCTATTTTCTCCAGTTTCTTGGTGTAAATATTTTTTAATAAATTAGCAAGGCTCTTTTGCAAAGCACTGGGAACAGATTTCACTGGCCTCAGTGCTTTGGCACATGCTCCTCCACAATCAGGGAGAGATCAGCCCAACTGCAAAGTGCTGCTAAACCTTTATTTATGATGATTCGCCCTGGTCCTGAGCAGTCTGCATCACACCAGGCTGGCACAGTCTGCCTCCAGGTGGGAACAGCCCAAGGGAATACATCTCCTTCCAGCATGCCTTGACCAGAGGCACCTGTTGTAGCTTATTGTTTAAGCTGCCATTGGAATTAAAAAAAAAAAAACACAACCACAAAAAAACAAACCACCAAACCACCCACACCAAGAAAACCCACCACACACAAACAAACCACATGACATTTCTCAGCAAAACCCCCCAAATCCAGTAATACAAAGTGAAGCTGACTGTTCTATTAACTTTTATCCTGCATCAGCAATTTTCTAAAGTGTGGAAACATTATAATTTACTTTTCTGCTAGTAGCAAAATGTCATTTTTTCTTAATACTTCCTAAGTCAGTAATGCATTTCAAAAGCCTCTGATGCCACTACCACAACAGGACTTACAAATTAGCACATTTTTAGCTTTTCATTAAACACAATACCAAAAAAAAGTCTCATCGTATTAGGGTTTCTCTCCTCATTATTGAAAGTACTGCGACTTTGGAACTTTGCGCAGCAAATTATAATGCACTCAGCCTGGGTCCATTGTAAATCAGGGCTTCAAAAACGGTGTCACGTAGTTGGGCCCTCTTTAAGCACTGAAAATATTGGAGTCTATTTGAAAACGCCTTATGTAGTCTCTCACTAGCCTTGCAAATCATCACAGCACCGGGTAGAGCTTCCTTTTATTTTTTGCCTCATGGCATCAAGCCATTTCTATTCCAACCAGAAAAAGAGGATTAATTCTTGCTGGGATTTAAAAAAAAAAAAAAAGAAAAAAAAACCCACACCTAAGATAACAAGCTGCATAAAATCCCCAAATCATTTAGGGCTCTTGTTCAGCTTTGCATAGCATCTGTGGGGCTGTTCTCTTCAAAGGAGAGAGGGTTTCTCCAGCCGAACCCCCACCTTGCTGCCCTGGGATGCCCCCAGCCGACAACGCCTTTCGGAAGCTGCTGCTAAAACACCACCACGGTGCAAAGGCACAGTGCCTACGTGGCTCTGGCTAATCCCCGAGCTCTGTGCTAAAAAGGCTGCTGCAGAAAAGGGGCCATTTCTTTTGCAGAGCAAACAAGCACCAGCCCATTTTGTGCACAGTTACCTCCTGCAAAAGCACCGAACACGGCCTCGATATTACAGCCCTCGGCTAGAGTCTTCTTTTCTTGGCAGAGGAGGGAAAAATAATAGGGGGTACACCAGCACGAGAGCAGGGAGAAGTCCATCCTGCTCCTGGACCCCCCCCAAACCAGGTGCCATCCCAGGGCAGGGCACTACCAGGTGCTCAGCTCCCACCTGCCCAGCAGCCTTAAGGCCAAAGGCTGCAAACTCCACACCCTTTCCCATTTCCCTAGTCCACTGAAAAAAGGCTAAACACATCCCAAATCTCCTCTGCACAACTTCAAACAACACCATGCAGTTTCCCATAAGTGGGACACCCCCCCTCCTTAAAAGTACTCATGCTTTAAATTACTCAAACTAGCAAGAAAGTCATCATTAAGAAGACGACTAAGTGCACCCAAAAGCAAGGGGAAAGAGAAGCATGAATTAAGTCTGTTTGCTTCTCAGGAGGGCAACTGCAAGCTAACAGCAAGGTCAAGGACATTTCCTAATGTCCTCTTCCAGCTCCCTTACTTTAGGCTTCTACCATGCCTCAATTTTCGCAGCAGTGAAAAGGCAACCAGCAGCAACACAAAGTGTGATTAACACAAACACATGGGCAAATGGGCAAAGAACCTCTCATAGCACAGGCAACAGCAGCACCGAAGCCCCAAACAAGCAACAGAGAACAATGATCTGGGAGGAGGAGAACCTGCAAAATACCAGCACCATGAAAAAAGCAAAAACAAGGAACTCACCTTCTCTCCCTTGAAGGCTCATAGCTTCTGCACAGACATAGCTGCTGAATAGCTACCAGGAAAGTAAAGGACTGCAAGTACTGTTTTAGTCCATCACTGCCTGAGAAATCAACCCCCAACAAACTCCAAAGAGCTCAGGGACTGAGGCTTTTTTTTTCTGGCTCAGTGCATCACATGTAAATGGAAAACCCAACCCACCTGCTGCCCCACAGCAGATGAAACTCATCAACTGCTGTTACAGGCCATCAGCAAAGTCAAGGGATCAAGTGAATCATGAAGCCTGGGGACCTCAGCTGGTTCTCCTTCACTGTTTTCTCTAGCAGATGTCCAGGGTGAGGTCCCAGCATCTGCATGAGGCTTTCACAGCATGTCAGCTGGGTCCAGCACCAGGTAGAGCCTTTTCCAGAGGTTTCCTTCCAAAAGTGCAGTTTGAAAGCAAAAGTCATTTTGATGATAGCAGTGAGCAGGCAGGTGCTGAATGCATGGGACAAGGGGGTGTGAGGGTCTCTCCAAGGTCCCTTGCTGCCTCATTGACCCACTCGTGAAAAGAAGGAAAGGCCTACATGTGATGAACAGCCACATGTGGCTGTTCACATGAGGCCCCTGCCTCATGGGGCAGGGACAGATGTGGTGGGGGGGTACAGGACCTCCTCCACCTGCAGTCTCTTCTCCCTGTGCTGTGGGTCTCCATCCCTCTCCATCAAGCCTCTGTCCTGCCCTGGAGCCACAGCACGGTCTGGTGGGAGAGGGTTGATCTTGGACCAGTTGGGGCTTTTCCTACTTCTCCCACATGAAAGCAGTTCAGGTTTGGGACAAATCAGACTGCTTCAGCATTTTTATCCACATTTCAGGGCAACAAGCTCTTAGAGAAGAGGATCAAAGGTGCTGGTTTTGAAGCCCAGGCTCATTGTTGTTTGTTCCAGCTCCTGGTATCCTGGTATCCATACGAGGAGAAGCCACCAAGCTTGCCTACCCAAGGGCTCCTTAATGGAGTGGGACTTTTGCTTTCTAAGTAAAAATAACTCAAGATCAGACTCCAGGAAGAAAAAAATAGATGGAGGAGAAAGAGAAGGGGCTGAAACAAGAGGCAAAACACCAAGAATGACTATTTGGAGAGCAAGGGAAAATCTAGGCATCAGCCATTAAGATTGGAGGCAGCATGATGGGCCAAGCCCCAGTGAAAGCTTGATGAGAGGTTAAAGGTTGGGTGCAATCCTTCCTCTCTTAGGAGTAATTGGAGTGGTGAATAGACTGGAGGATTAGCAGGAGGAGATGGAAATCATGCAAATGAGCCCTTTGGCCAGAAAAGCCAATAGCCCTGCTCAGCACAAAGTTTGGCTAAGTTACACCCATAATTGCTCTAATTAAAGGTGCACTCAGATGGCTCCATCCCAAATGCCTCCACTCAGCTCCCAAAAACCCTCTCACAGCAGCACCCTTCAGGAAGGAGTGATGCTCAGGGAGAAAAGCTAAAATGCATCAGGCCAGCCTGAAGTTTGGGGTCTTGGTGGCAGCATGTCAAAGCCCAAGGGAAGCCTGTGGTGGCCCCCCATCCCACCACCCACATTAGCCTAAAAACACCCAGCGGGGAGCAACCCATCCCCTCCTGTCAGGGTGGGTTGGAGGGGCCATGTGTCCAGGCACAACTTAGTGCCACCTCATGGCCCCAAAACCCGCTCCATCCTTACATCGTCTTCTCCAGCCTATGCAGGAAATGCCTCTATCCCTGAGCCCCTCAAGCAGGGTCCTGCCCCGAGCCAGCATTTCATTCCAGGCTTACAAAACCATCCCTGCTCAACCGCCAAGATAAAGCTCCCAAATCCAGGATGTCCCTGACCCACGGGTAATGTGCCACCCCCTGGCAAGCAACACATCCCCCTTCACCTCCTAACGAAGCCCCCCACAGGGGGATGTCAGGGGCAGCCCAAATCCCTGGCCCCCGCTGCGTCGCCTGTCTGAGCCACCTTCCATGATCAACAGGGAAACCCTCGGCATCACCAGCTCAAGGAGGGCAGGGGATACCGCAGAAGGGACGATGTGCTGACAGCTCGCCCCGCCAGGCGCTGCCGGTGTGACAGATGGTCCAGGTGCTGCGGCCAGGCCCCGAGAACTGGCTGCCTCGTCCCACCACAGTGGCAACCTGTAATTTCCGAGGCAGCATTTCCAGCCCGTACCCAGCAAGTGATGGGAAGCGGGGGCAGGAATGAAGGCAGAGAAGAGCAGGCAAACCAGATGGCTCTCTCGTTAAAGTGCAGCTGCGCCAAAGAGAGGTCGTAGCTGTAATGAATCGGGCTGAGTCCCCACTAATTAACACTGACAAGTGAAGTTCAGATGTGTCCACTGGTAAGGAATAAATCAATCCCTCCCAGAACTGCATATGGCCACCGAGGGATAGTTGAGTTTGTTCTTCTGTGTCCCAGAGGGCAAGCAATTATCCCCATAACTTTCTAGTTAGGGTGCACTTGGGAAAGGCGTCTTCCGATCCATAAATACCTTCCTTCCACAAATACGTTACACTTTCAGGTGTCAAAAGCTAATTTTTCTGGGGAGCCAAACAGCATGGGATGGCACAAAACCAAGCAAAGGGCTTGTTGAAGCTCATGGTGCCATCCAGCTCCTCTGTTTCTACTTCCCATAGCGTTTTGGCAAAGAAAAGCCTGTTGGATGGCAGTGATGCTCCTGGTGGGGATCCAGCTAGGGACTGGGGTAAATCTGGGTCAGTTTTAATGAGTTTGGAGAAGAGGACTGGGTTTTGTGTCCTGAGATACCCAGCACTGGATCCTCACTCTATCATTTATAAATCCCTTTTTAGGTGGTCAGTTTGCAATTGGTGGTGTTGACATATGGCCCATCACATCCCCGGTGCCTCCCATCCCAGGAGGGGGTCCTGCATTACAGACCCTACAAGGAGCCGCTAATCCCCTCCCCTTTCCTCCTCTTCCTCCCTTCCTCATACCCAGGAACCCCTCATCTGCAATTGCACCCTTTCTCCTCCTCCCCAGGAACACCACAGCAGGACACACTGGCCACAGGGCACCTGGCAAGCAGGATGTCACCCACCTTGCACCCCCCTGCCCTGGCAGCCATGGGAGAGCATCGACTGCACCACTGGCTAAACTGAGAGCAAACCCGCATTGTGGGGATGCTAAACCTGCCCCTGCATTTGCTCTGAAAAACAATGTTCAGGTGCCATTAAACAACTGGTAGAACCCAGTCCCCTGCCAAATCCAGACGTTTTGAAACTTTAATTGCAGGAACAACCTTTTTTTCCCCCCAGCACTCAAGAGATGCCTCTTGGCTTTTTGTTCTGAGAGATGGTATCAAGCTTGGTGGCATCTCCTGAGCGAGTCCCCCAGTACAGCTGCTCTCCTGTCCTTCCCCGTTGCACGCAACCTTAACAGATGATAACTGCCCCTGCTTTTCAGAAAAGGGTTTGTTGTGCAGGTTTCTTTTCAGCATCTCCTTCATCACTGGCTGCTTCTCTGCTCCTAAGCCCTCCCAGGTGTAACCAGTGCAGGGCTGGTGGTTTTCACAGCTGCCATATGCAGGCAGGTTCTTAGATTGCAGCCAGCCAACTTGGGGCATCAAAGTTTGAGCTGGGCAGAAAAAAAAAAAGAGGTCTTACCTGGCAAAATTAGCATCATGGCTTTTGCACAGGGAGGGACCAGCCCTTGCACTGCTCACGTGGAGTTAAACCCTCTTAAGTGGGTTTGGGCAGCCCTGAAAAGCAAGCACAACCCTCAAACCGTCACTACCCAGAAATTAAGCTGGCCCTGCCGTGCGTGTTCAGACATATGCCTTCTAAGAGAAAGGGGTAGCCAGAGAAAAAGGAAAAAAAGCAGGGAAGAACTCAAGCCCCCCCCACATCCCCAAATCAAAGGCAAATTGAGCTGAAAGCTTTGTGTCTGTGCCCACTCATGCAACTCACCAAGAGCCTTTTGCAGCCCAGAGCTGCAGAGGTACCGTGTCTGGCGAGGTGCTCAGTGCCTTCCTTTGCCAAAGGGGCTCTAAAATTTTAAAGGGGGAAAAAAAAAAATACAGCCCTTCCAGCCCACAAACAACAACCGTCGAGGGTGATTGCTAAAATTAACCCAGTCTCCTTGCTACTGAAGACGAGGGACGAGCTGCTAATTAGCAAATGCCATCACCCAGCCTTGTACTGTAAGGGGGCCACGTGATGGAGGGCCAGTCTGAGATGGCTTTCCAGGTTGGCACTCAGGGTGACATTTCATGAGCACATTACTGAGGGGTTAAATAACTGGTAGCGCTCCCCTTTGCCTTTAAGAGAGGATGCGCACCAGGATTGAATTCCTAGGGGATAATTATCACAGCTGCAATTCTTCAGCGGGGAGGGTGGGAGAAGGGAAGCACAGTATTTTTAGTTACGCTGAGAACTATGGTGTTTTTATTCCTATAACCGAAGGGAAAGAGGCAAAAAAGGAAAACGTTGCACAGTTATGAGAATGGGAAAGGTTGTTTTTTGGGTTTTTTTAATTGAATTGAATTATTTACGTTTGACAAAGAAGGGCCACTATAAACCAGTGTAGCACAGAACACCTTTCCATATTATATAGAGCTGTTAAAGGGAAGTGTTTTGGCACTATTTAAATATTATCAAATTTCCAATAAAAGCTGGACAAAATCAATGCAGCCTTGGGATGAGTTTATATTTCACCAGGTGGCAGTTTGTAAAGGAGACCTGGTCCGTCAGCAGCAGCTCATCTGGCTCTGCTCGTGCAATTGCATCTGTAAAAGTTTTTCAGGGGGCTGCAAAGCATCACACACACACACACACGCCCCCCACCACCACACCCCCCCCCACCACGGAGACCTGCACCCAGTGTGGGTGTCTTTGCGGGCGCCAGTCTGGCAGTCTGACCCCCTCCCTCAGCCACCAGCCACATAGCTGGGCAGCGCTGTCACATGGAGCGGGGCGGGGGGGAGCGCTGGAAATATAAATGTGGGGACGTTTGGGCAGCAGGTTGGCTGTTTGCAAGGTGGGCAGCTGGCTCCGGGAGAGGAGAGTAAACCTCCTGCCCCACGCTGCCCAGCTGGGGATGGTGCCCCGGGGGGGGACGAGCAAGCATCGCCCAGGAGAGCCGCCCTCGCGCTGTCCCTCCAAGGTAGGCTGGGGCAGCCGATGGTTGATCTCGCGGCATGGTGGCCTCGCCATCCTGCCTGCCCACCTCTCCATCCCCCGGCGGCTGGCGCAGCTCCCACAGGGTGCCAGGGGGGACACAGCCGTCACAGGTTGCTCTGCCACTCAGCCAGCTCGCTTTAATTATTTTGGGGGGTAAGGGAGGGGTGGGGGTGCAAGCTTTAAATCAGTCACGCATTGCCATCCGCGCTTGAGAGCAGCTGGAGGAGGCAGTGCCGCGGGCTGCCAGCCCTCAAGCTCCTTTGCTGCGCTGGAAATTTCCCTGGAAAAAAAAAATAATAATAATGCTGTTCCCCGCTGCTGGAGGGCAGCTGTAAATCACGGCGGCAACGCCAGGAGCTCTCAGCATGGGCACATCTGGACTCGCTGGATTTTTTAAGGCAGCCTCATGGTTTTTTGAACTGGCAGGGCAAATTATTACTGGCTGAAATCTCCCCGGTGTGAGGACTAAGTTGTTATGCGGCAGCTTAACTGGGGGAACAAGCTCGTTCTGAAGTCCTTTTGCTTCTGTGTATCATGCTCTTTCATGTGCCAGGAATGAATTTTCCTCGTAATGTGAAGCCGGTGCAGACAATTTAAGTCATTATTAATAGATACACTTGATCTGAGGAAGTAAAATGCTTAATGTTTTGTTAAATGAGGTGTACTCTGCAAACAGTTTTATGCAGGGAGAAGGTTAAGATGCTACCCCCGCGTTAGAGATTAATGAGTGCCAGGCTACCGCTAATGAAGTGCTCATCCTTGCCCATGTCTGGGGCCCGAGTCTGTGTAGGAACACCTCTACTGAAGTAAGGACACATAAGGATGATCCCAGGCTTAATGGGTTGCAGGATCAGGCCCTCAGATCCCCAGGGTCTCGTGAGGTAGAGGAGAGGGTAGGGCTGCGGCATCCCAGCCTTCCTCCACTGCCCAAAATCACTGCCCAAAGGTGACAGGTAGTTTATAAGTGATTGAAAGTCCCTGTTTTCCTTTGAAACCCAACTGGGGACTTCTCCCCCTCTCCTGGACATCCCCGGGATGCTCCACAGGTGTCCTGGCTGCCAGCTCCTCTCTGCAGTGAATCACTCCTGCCTGTACAACAGCCTTAAAAACACGGGAATATTGTTTCATCCTGACATCACTTTCCACTCATCAGTGGAAAAAGCACTTGACTTGGCTAGCAGGAGCTCAGGCTCATGCGTTTATATGTGCCACTCAGCTACAAGGGGACTTTTTCTTTCTACTCTTGCTGGCCCTGGCTATTTTTAACCCCCTCCCTCAGTGATGCTGTTAATCCTGTCATTACTGTGACCCAAGAAGTGAGTGTTATATGCAAATAGACACTGATTAAAAGGCTAGCGAGAAGGGGTCACGGGGTATTTCAACACACTCTCAATAGCAATTTAATGCCAGACACATACACACACACACTAGCAAAATTAGCCTGCGTCTGACCGAGAAGGTCTAGACTCCCTGCTAAATATATCCGGCTGTGAGCGTGGGAGGTGGTCCGTGCCGCGGGAAGGCGATCCCCTCGGTGTGAGCAAGGGCATGTGAAGGCAGGCTTCCTCCACGCCACCGCAAAAATATAACCACCGGATTGCTAGTAAGCAGAGAGGGAAAGCGAGCCAGGACTACAGAAAAATGACCCAGGACAAGTCCCTGGGGAAAACAATCCCAGTCTGTGCCACTCCTCAGGTTTCCAAACCTTCTCCTGCACTGGCTTAAGGGACCCCAGGGGTTAATGAGGCTATTTTTCATACCAAAGCAATCCTTTTAGGGGTGGTTCAGTTGATACCAGAAGGATGAAGAGGCACAGAAAAGCTTCGGGTAGCAGAATAGCAACAAGTGGTAAAAAGAGAGAAAGATGATGGGATTCGGAAGTTCAAACTAACCGGTTGTAGACAGCCAGCCAGATGGGAAGGCCAGCCTTGAGTTCAGCATGAGAAAGAAAATGAGAAAGACCATGTAGGTTGACCTAAAATTAGGCCCCACTGCAGCTGCAGGTGAACAGAGACCTCAAGCCAGGGGGTCCTTTACACAAGAGATTCATTTACACAAGGACCCCAAATCAGACCACCTCCCTCCAGCTCAGCACAACCCCATCCTGGATAAACTGATTTTTTTTGTGCCTTCATGCTCTTCTCATGGTGTCCAGGACCAAGACGGCTGGATGTCACCACAGCCGTACTGAGGAAACCCAAAAAGAAACCTCAGATGACTCTTACAGCATGGATGTGTTGGCCCAGGGCTGGCACAAGGATGCTCGTGGTCACCTGCAGGAGCCCAGCAAGGTCCCCACTTGCAGAGGGCTACAGAGAAGGTCCCAAAAATTTCTTCTAGCCCCGGGTTGACTCCATATGGAGGGAACCATGAAGCATTTCATCAGTCCGTCCATGTCTGGTTGCTTTGATATAGTTTAACATCTTCCAAAGATCTGCTTTGATCATATTTATTCCCTGGGGAGGTGGGGTGGGAGGGCTGTCAAGAGGAGGGGTTTCTGTCACCCAGAGCCTAAGGCTGGTGGCAAAGCCACCATGTCATGAGATGCCGAGGTCGATTCTTGTCCCTGTCGTGGACTTCTCCCGTGACCTTGAGGAAAGGAGCCATGAGCCTCAGGGCGGCGGGAGCCGGGGACACTCTGCTGGCATCCTTCCCTGTGCTTAAATGGCAGCAGAGGCTGAGTGGTTTCTCTCTCCTATACAAGGCATTGGTGGGGAGAGCAGGTCCCCCAGCCAAAGCCCCAGGAGGAATTGTACCTCGCTTGCCTTTGCCAAGTGCTTTGCATCCCAGGGACATGCCAGCATGCCAGGCTGTGTCGTATTGGCCACTAATGTGTTGCCTAGATTTTTCCGTATAGCAACCACAAGACTGGAAACAGGTATGAATGCCTTAAAGAAAAAAAAAAAACAAAACAGGGTTAGGCAAGAAAAAATCCACTTTCTCAGAGCATACAAATAAGGTTATATGGGGTTGGGCAGACAGGAGCTGACTAAATCTCTCTTTTTTTTTTTTTTACCCCTTAAACGCTAGGCACTGTTTCCTCCTAGCCTAAACACCCATGTCCCAAGCTGCTGCCTGCAATTAAACCAGCAATTTAATCCAAGAGGTGCTGCCACAACAGAGCCCAGTGACCGTTTGACTCTCATTGTATCGCGTGCCTGTTATCATCTGACCCTGCCGGAGTTATAAATACAACAACAATAGAGCCTTAACTGGATTATAATTAGACAATGAGTCCAGGAGGATGGAAACAATGAACTATAAAAGCCCATCTATCCTCCCAGCTAGAACCTACACACACGGGAAGCACTGGAATGGGCGAGTTACCGGGACCTGTAACAGAAAAGCTACAGATTTCCCCCAAATTGGATTTGGAGCATCCTCTAACAGCTCACACTCCCGCCACCAAGTATTACACAGCCCTGGTCACGGGAGACCTGAGAAACCTCGAGGTCCTGACTGACCGATACTATCAAGATGTCAACCTGGTTTTTGAGATCAGTAAAAATGAGCTGGAGTGGCAGGTGAAAAGCCAAGCATCTTATGGACTCTCAGGTACTTTTCCTTTAAAGACCAGTCCAGAAAAATTTAAAAAGCGGGTGTTTACTAACCCTAAATAGGAGAGGTGCAGTGCATTTAACTGCCTAATGCTGCTTTTATAAAGCCTGTTCCCAAGGCGGCTGGTTTTTGGTTAGCTAACTGCCCTGCAGGCCTAGCCATCAGTATTCAGCACTTTCTTTTATTGTTTTCTTCTCTTCTGCACATACTAACCCACAGAGGGGCAGGGAAGCATAAAAAGTGTATGTACGTCCATATGATTTTTTTTCAGGTTGGGCTGGGGCACTCTGTGGCTTAGGCGTGCTTGCAAGGGGGCCCAAATACCCCATGCAGGGGCTCAGAAAGAGCAGCCCAGTCCTAGCTGGCAGGAATAAGATGCTCCCAGGGTAGCGGTACCTGGTGCCTCCCAATTCCAGAATGTCCCTGTGGTCCCAGGTGCTCACCAGGCACCAATTGATGGTCCCAGAGGTCCTGGAGCTGCTGGAAGATGCCATGCCTTGCTGTAGCTAAGCCCAAACCCAGCTCATCCCATGCCCAGCCCTGCATCACCCTCCCAACACGCTCCCATCTAGCTTGGGTGCCTTCAGGCCCAGCCTACTCACAGCAAAGACAGTTTTTTTTCCTCCCCCAGGTACAGGCGAGGAATTTGTGAGCTGCCTTTTAACTGCTCCAAGCAAGGTCTTGCACACAGGGTCCCCTGTACCTGTGGCAGGCAGGGGATTGGTTTACCCAGCTCGTGCCATACGAAATCCTGCTCCTGGATGCGCACACGCAGGGGGAATTTTGCTTCCCTTCTTGCCAACAGCGCTTTGAGCAGCCGCCACCAGCAGCCAGGCTCTTCGAGACGCCTAAAGCTGCCAGGGTGCTAAAAGAAAAATGGAAAAAGCGGCGTCTTGCTCCGGTTTATTCACAAGGCGGGTGCGCAGGGGACAGGAACCCAGCAGGTCAGCCCTGGGCATCAGCCCCGCTCCCTCCTCCCCACAGGGCTGTGGTCGCTGGAGTACAAGCGGGAGCTGACCACCCCGCTGTGCCTCGCCGCCCGCCAGGGTCACGCCGCCTGCCTGCGCCATCTCCTCCGCCGACGGGCCGACCCCGACCTGGCGCCGGGGGGGCGCGGGCCCCTGCATGAAGCCTGCCTGGGGGGGCACACCGACTGCGTCGAGCTGCTGCTGGAGCACAAGGCAGATCCCAACCTGCGGAACGATGAGGGCCTGGCCCCGCTGCACCTCTGCACCACCCGAGACTCCCTGGGGTAAGGAAAGGGACCCCCCCCCAGCATCCCCCCACTGATAACCTTGCTCCGCATCCCCTGCATTCAGACCCCAGCACTTTTGCCTCTGTGGGGTGCAAAAAAGACGTCATGATCCCTGGTGAGGCTTCCTGCATGCTCCCACATCTCCCAGCTGCATTGGCTCCTGTGGCACACTCAGCATAGACAAAAAGGGACATTTCGGTGCCAGGCACGTTGCATGGCCCAGGTCTCTTTCCCGTGGACAGGAGCAGCCCAGCACAGCCCCACATGCTTTTCCTTTCTCCTCTTTTCTGATGATTTATCCTCAAATTGCTACGTCCCGCATCCCAGGTCTGGCACGCTTTCCCCCAGGAGGTGCTCAGGTTGGGCCCAGTCATGGGGCACATAGGTCACCCCAATCTGCTGCGCTCTTCAGCCCACGCCGACCCCATCTACATGGAACGTCAGTGCCGATCAGGGTGCCCGCGCCTCCTAAAATCCCAGCCTCAGGGCCCTAATGAAGGGATGGGGCCTGTGGGATGGGAAGTGATCCTCCCACCTCCTCACCTCATGCAAGCCACCTACAGGTCCACCTTGGTTTATGGTCAGGGCTAAGGCTCGACCACTTGCGTCTGCTGCCTTCTCACCCTGGATCAGCATCAGCATCACACAGAGATGAGCATAAACACTGCCTTGAAAAATAAGCTTTTCATGTGCACTTGTATGTCTCGGTAGGACTTGTGCCTGAATCATTAGACCCAAGCAATCAGGATATTTTTTTTATTTTTTATTTTTTTTTAAATAAAGAGCTCAGCCCCTTGATATCCTGATGAAACTGCTTAGGGCCATAGTGAATTTCATCACCCACCAGCTTCAGTGAAAAGCCACCCCGGCTTCAATCCTCTCCCCTTTAGGCAGGCAGCAAGCTTAACTAGGTGTAGGTGATAAAGGCAAGGTTCCCACTATGGATCCAATGTATCATGGGCCAGGTGTCAGGGAAAGAGCTCTGGAAAAAAAAAGCAGCCAGAGAGGAAAAGGTTTGCAGACGTAAATATCTCAAGCCCAGCTTATAAATAAGACCCTCTGCAAGACGGCCAAAAATCAAGCATTAATCAAATTTTTGTTCAGCCAAAAATCTAGGGATTAATCAAATGCATCCTTGGCGTGATGAGGGTTGGAGGGAGTCGGACGAGTAAGGGAGGATGCTACAAGCAGCCCTCATCATTAATCGAGAGCTGGTTTTAATTTCTTCACCTGAGTTCCCTTTTGACCTTAAAGCCTTCAGTTTCCAAACCCCAAGCCATCCTAAAAGCCCCAAGGCGGGGGCATATTTTAGGCTTCACTGACTTGCTCTCCTCCAGTAGAGATGGGGCACAGAAACCAACCTGGTGCATGGAGAGGACCCCATGGCCACAGATGTCCAGGTGTCCTGGTTTTGGCCAGGTGCTTTCCAGCTTGGGGAAAAAAAAAAAAGTTAGATAGATATAAAAAATAAGCCACTCTCACTGATTTACATGTTATTTCCCCCAGAAGGACAGAGGGGGATGGCAGGTGAGCCAGCAAATGGTGACGCTGGGATCAGACAGACGCAACGTGGAAACAGCTGAGTTATAAGCCCTTGAATATTGGGGCTTTAAAATGGAAATGCCGAGAGACCCTTAACTACGCTACCTGGCGCTACGGGGGCTTCTACAATAACTAAGCCAACTCCCTTAGAAAGATCAAAAATTAATAGACATTTCAGACAGGTTTTGAGGTTTCGACCACTGCTTTTCAATCGCAAAGACTTTGCTAAAGTTAGAGACTGAGGAGGTCAAGCTTTAGGTAACACAAACATTTCCTCTTTGATTAGGGGGAGACTACTTTACCTTGCTTTTTTTTTATTATTTTTTTTTTTTTATTGAGTAGTAGATTTTAGGTCATCCTTAATTTTTTACTGACAATAAAGAACAGGTCATTGACCTACATAGAGAGCTATTTTATTTTTCTCCCTCTCGATAACAATGGCCAGAACACCTATGTGCCGGGTTCTTCTGTATTCCCATATACTCGGCAATTCACCATGGGGGCAGGACTTAAAACCTTTGAGCCTCTCAGTGACTGGGATAAAAAAAAAAATTATCTGGGCTTCCTTCCAGCCATTTGAGCTTCAGAATCCATGAGATTTCAACAAAAAGGATATAAGGGCTTTAATCTAGGAGCTTTTTGAAGAGACTAAAAAAAAAAAAGTTCCAGTAAAGTTCAGTCTTACCTTCTTCACTTTAGGAGCTGTTCATGCCAACGTCGGCCTATTTAGTAGAGTTCCTCTCCTTGACCTCTTTTTTACAGCGGAGATAATTAACATGGTGGGGTAAGATGAGTCTCTAAATTCACTGCACTCTCTCCCCGGCGCTCTCCCGTTTCCCTCTTAAAGCTGGGATGATTAAAGGAGCCTGCCTTTATTGGCACCCCGAAAAAAAATAAAATAAAAATAATTGAGGGGGAGAGGAAGAGTCTCAACTCTCCCGGCGGTGTCTGGGGGAAGAGCAGGCGTGGGGCGGTGGGAAGACGCATCGCAGGGATGCAGGATGTAGTTCCTGCCTCCCATTGTGGTACCCGCAGCAGAAGGGATGGCGAACGCTACCACATTTGTAGAGTCCTCCTTCAGATCTGCGAGTTGGAAAAAGCTCTCTGAAGATCCCAGGTTTCCCATGCAACCAGGGAGAGCCTACCTGGAGAGAAATCCCCCAGGGCTTGCCTTCAGCAGTCTTCCATGTAGGGAAGAGGGCTTAGTCAAGCTAAGTGATAAGAAAAGAAGCTGTCACCCCTGCCTCTGTGCAACTTGGGATTACAGGTGAGTGATGCCCTTGCATTCACTTCTTCAAGCATTCTCTCCACCCTGGAAGCTGAAATGAGAGTCCTCTTCCGGCTCCCCTCCTCCAGCACCAAAGGATGGGAGATAAACAGCGAGATGAGCCAATGCAGGAGGAGGCTCAGCATCCGAGGGCTCTGTGCAAGAAACAATGGAGTAGGGAGCGAGCACAAGAGCTGCCAGCTTGGGGAAGCAGGATGTTTTTTGCTTAGGGGATGTTAGATGAGGATAGCTCATCATGGAAGGAATTAGCAGAAACAGGGGCTAAGCAGGAAGGCAGGTACCTAAAAAGGCAATGCTAACAAGATAGCAAGGCTCCCAAATGCCAGGGAGATGGGCGCTAACGCGCTGTTGGTGGATCTGGCCCCGTGGCACCCTCCGGCTATTCCAGCACTGGCCCAGAGGTGCTGCCCTTTTGGCTGCAGGAAAGAAGCATTACTATGGATAAAAAAAGACCGCAGATTTTAAAGGCCAGCATTTAGCATCATCTAGTGCTCATCCCCTGCTCCATTTAGCATCAATAAAATACAAAATTCAGAGCATTTGGAGCCATCATTTTGGAAACTCATCCCCCCGCTGGGGAAGACCAGCTCCTTAACGTATCCTCAGCAAGAAATAAAAAGCCCAAAAGCAGACACAGAGCACAACCCAAGGACTGACCCTGCTTTTTGAAGAAGCTGCTCCCCAGGTTGGTGTGACAAAGTGAGGGCTCATCCCGATGAGTATCCACAGCCCGCAAAGCTTTGGCAAAGAGAGGGTGGAGAGCGTGATGCTCCTGGGCTGGCGTTCGCCCCACGGCAGTGGAGTGGTCCCTGCATCGGCGTGAGCAGCCCCACCATGACCAGCCCTTGGCACCAGCATTGCTGTGGTTTACCAGCAGGCTTGCAGTGCTCAAAAAGATTTTCATCTTTTAAAGAAAAACAGGCTTCCTTTCTCCTGCTTGTAGGAAATTAATAAGAATAATCCTTGCATTCAGAGCTGGGCTTGGGGAAGGCTGTTTTTCTGAGTGGGATCAATCCTGCAAGAAATCACAGACAGGTGGAGACATGGTCACTCAGACGCCATGAAAAACAACCAAGCAAAGGATGGGAAAGCCTCACTCCAGTCCCAGGGAGGAGGGAAAAAAACAAACAGAAGATTTTTTCCTTAAGAAAACTGAGGGCCTGAGCGGGTCTTGGGGACAGGAATTTTCCTCCAGCCTCCACTGCCCCAACCTCCTGCTCCTCCTGCTGGTTATTCATCGCATCCCAATTCAAACTAAATTCCACTTTCCCAGCCTGGGCGTTTTTTCATCCCAAAATGAGCAGCATCCTGCCGGGATGCTGGGAGCCACAGCCAGCAGGAGCCACCCTGGCAGCAAGAGGGCAGGGGAGGGCGATGGGTGCACCCTGCCCAACGTTGCACCGACATCTGCCCTGACTCTGTTGGTGAGTGAAGAAGGAAAATAAAACTCAAATCATTTTATCCTATTTATTTGAGCCAGGACCCCAGCGCAAGGCAAGCCTGTAGTACTAATACCACTTATCACAAATTAGTGGGATTTTTGACCTAACGACTGACTTGCCCAAGCAAGGAGACATTCAGGTGTGCTGACTATCACCCACAAATGAATTTAGATAGGGAGGGTTTGGGAGTGCGCTTAAACTAGTCAAAACTAGGCATAGCTGTGTGTAAGGATGGCTCTTTGAGGGCTTGCTCCAGGGGTATCACTGCTGCTGGAGAGCTGCTCGGCCAAGTTGATGGCATCAGGCTGGAATGGAAAACAAACTGGCTTGCTTTGACACCCTGTATGTGAATTTCTGCTGAACAAAATCCATGTTTTCTTGCAATATTCCCAGAAAATTGGAGAGGAGCCCTCAAAAAGCAGCAAGCATTAGCTGAGCCCTATTTAATGGGATTTTAGTCTAATCAGATGGTGAACAACAGGGCATTAATAAAAAACCTAAGCAGATAGAAATGCTGGCAAAGCGTTAGAGCGTATGACTTCATCAGCAGAGATTAGAGCCTAAAATAAGAGCATATAGCCAGCAAGCATGAACGGCATCTACCCGGCACCTGCTGATGCCCCATACATACAAACAGGAGGCACGTGCTCCTCACGGGGGCCCACCATTTCCATTAGCCAGAGGAGATCACCCCTTATTTATAGCCCCTCACTAACATTCCCTCTTTGCCAAAGGAGGAGTATTTTGGGGTGGGGAAATTCAATATAAACCGACTCGGGTTTCTTCCAACAAGATAGCCATTGAACTTGACAATAAATAAGAATAAACCTTCAAGAAAATAGCATCTGGGAAGGGTGGCATTTCTACCCTGGTATTACTAGAAGGATATTTGGATGGCTATCGGGAGGCCTAGAGGAATTGAACTCCCTGTAACTGAACACCCATCCCACTCTCGGTAAGGGAAAACCCCGTGCATGGGCTGGAGGGGCTGGATGCAGCTCGTGGCTTTGCCAGGCGACCCATGATATACCACCCTTTACCTGGAAATTAAGGGCAGCGCAACATTCCCTCTGTCCTGCCTATGCAGATGTAAATTTTCAGCCTGGGCACTCTCAATACACAGCGCTTGCCAAAATCGGCACGGTGCTTATGCCCAGGGTCTCTAGGCACAGCCGCCTCTCCTTGCCTGGGAAGGAGCAGAGATGCTTTAAGCATGATCTACTGAAAAAAAAAAAAAAACCAACAACAACAAAAAAAACCAAACAAAGAACAAAAGGGATTTTTCTCCTGAACTAGGCTGCTGCATGTTTTGTGTTTTGCAACCAAGTCAGAAATACATTTTTTTCCATTTTTCCCTGCAGAACCATCCCTCAGTTTGCCCTGAATAGGTTATTGTAGGGTGCCAGAGCTAACCGTGACATTAGGATTAAGCTAACCCAGAGAAGTCCCAGAGAGAGTCATTATAATTAGGGCTACAAATTCCCTGCTGTCAAGGACAGACAAGACCGGTAAACATGACCAAGTCATGGTGTGATTTGCTCCAGCAGCATACCCTCTCCAACAAAGTTTTTCCGACGAGCGGCAGACAGCAAATGCCAAAAATAAAATCCTCAGCGAGACAAGCCATTGCTTGAGAAAGGTGTTCAGCATGTTTTAGAGCACAAGGGGAACTGTAATGTAAAGATCTGAGGATTTGGGGGCTGGCACAACCCCACACTCAATCCGCTCACCCCCAACTGCGTCCCCAGCGGAGAGCACCTGCAGCGGATGCCTCTGGCGAGGTCCAGTGAGGGCGGCCAGCATCTGGGAGCATTATACCTGCAAAGGCTGCAGAAACAGCCTGTCCCCACAGATCCTGTGGATTTTTTTCCTGGCAAATCTAGGCTCGATAGGCACAGGAAAAGCAGCCCAAGGAGGTGTTTGCAGCTCCTGCACTGCCAGGGACAGTGAATGTCTCAGCAGCTCCTATCAAATCTTGGGGGAAGTAATGCTGTGAGTCCAGAAAGATTCAAATAGATTATTATTATTATATATTCCTATTATATTATTATTTTACCTACATGTCTTAGCATTCATCTGGGCCAGGAAAAACAAGTTAATACCCTGACACCATCCTTCCTCCCCGGGGCTGCTCTTCTTCTCCATTCCTCCTGCTGGAGGGATCAGGCTGGGACTCTACTCCCCCACAGCTCCCCCTCATTTTGCTTCTGTATCTGCTCAGAACATCACTTAGGGCTCTGGGTGATACCTGAGCTAAAAGAAAAGCTTATTAGAAGAAAACAAAACAGGCAGAGGGGGGCCGGTTTTAAAGATTGATACACCTTCCTAGGCTCCAGCCAGCCACTGCTGAGGCTTCCTGAAGGACCACTCTTCCCACCTCCCCAGCAGCATCTTTTGGGAGACAAGAGCTTGCCACGTTTTTGAGGTCTCGCTTGGACAGCATGTGGGCCTGGCCCTACTCCAAAAAAATAACTCCTCCATGCCACAGCAACGAGCTTGGCCCTACGCACTAACCAGCTGCCGACAGCCCTGCCCGGGCTGTGACATTGAGCCACCCCGGCCCTGGCAGCTCCCGGCGGGAGATGGAGCAGTCACTTTGATTCATTTAGACTAGCTGATCACATCTGTTTATTCATATACACACCAAAAAAACCCCATTGGGGCATACCAGGCATCTTTAACTCCCCTCCTTTGTCAGAAAGATGCAGGTGGAAAGCTCTGACGGGAACCGGTGTCCCCGCCTCACAGCATCCACGACCCCTCTTTGCACCCACGCACAGTGATGTTAGAGGGACAGAGAGGTGGGAGCAGTGATTTAGGATGAAGAGCATTGCTTACCTTGATTTATTCCTTCTGGGAACTGCAGGTGCTGCCAGTCCATCGTCACCGGGGGCCAAACAAGGCAGCAAAACTTGTTTCCGCAGACTTAAACCACCTGCAAAGGTGTTTCTTTTCAGGACAGGCAGAAAACACAATCATTTAGTCCTCTCTGAGGTGGGAGCCCAACAGAGGTGTTTGGGTCCCTTAACGGGAGAAGAGGAATCTAATTTTATACCCAAGCAAACCCACACCAGACTCTTCTGCTGCACAGAGGCATTACCAAGGGTTTCCCTCCATGTCAGCTCAGTCTCGGCACAGATTAAGGTGGAAGTAGTGGTTTTGAATGTTTTCAGCTGAGAAGCTCTGTGGATGTCCAGCCAAGGGGTAGGATTGTATAGATCATCTCCATAATACCCCAAGGCTGCATCCATGCCAGGAGATGAAGGAGCCCATTACCCTATGTGTCTTCATCGTGGCCGGGTGCATCCCACACCCCTCACCAGCCGGGACAGACCCAGCTGGCATGGCTAACCATGGGCGCCGCTCTCGGCGCTGCCCAACCGTCAGCGCAACCGGGACAAGGATTACTGGTCCCTGGTGGGTCTAGGATGGTGGGACCCTGGTGGGTCAAGGGTGATCAAGGACAAGCATTTATGAATGATGCTGGTCAAGGGCAAGAGGGAGATGTTGCCCAAACCACCAGTACCACCACTGCAGTGGGCACCTGGGCACAGGGTCCCAGCCTCTGCGGCTCCCTTCCAAAATCCTTAAGTGCCACTACGCCCTTGGGAAACCAGCTCCGGCATGACCCCCATCCTCACCCCACACCACTTCCCACTGCAGCCCACACCCCCCAAAACCCATCCGGGCGGTGCATCCCCCAGCCCCCCCATCTCTTTGCAGATGCGCCAAACTCCTGCTGAGGCACGGGGCCACCATCGACCTGCCCAGCGAGGACGGGGGCGAGACGGCGCTGCACGTGGCAGCCAGACACTGTCTCTGCGACCATGCCCGCCTCTACCTGAGGCACGGAGCGTGCGTCAACGCGCGCAGCGCACGGGAGGAGACAGCCCTCGGCATCCTCTGTGGGCAGGCGCCGGGTGCTGGCGAGGGCTGCCTGCTGCTTTGCCGGCTGCTGGCGACCCACGGTGCCGACATCGATGCCCGGGATGAGACACGGAGGAGTCCCCTGCACAAGGCGTGCGGGGCTGCCAACGCAAGCCTGGCACGCTTCCTCCTGCTGCGTGGGGCCGACGTCAATGCCATCGACTACGACGGCGTCTCCCCGCTGGGCTGCGCGCTGCAGAACGCTGCCTTCAAGCGGGAGCTGCAGCCCCACCTCACCGTCCAGCTGCTGCTCAACCACGGCTCCCAGAAGATATGGCCCCCCGCCTTCGTCAAGGTACCGACCCCCAAAACAGCCCCTGTGCATCCCCTCGCACCTGGGATTTTGCAGTTGGGGTCAGGGTGCTTTGGGGAAATAAAAAGCCGGGGGGTTGGGAGAATCTGGGAAAGCCTCCCGGTCCAGACAGGGAGAGGAGACCATGGCATCGGGGTTGGAGCTGCTGCTGGGAATGATGGAAATGAAAACACCCACACGGGGTGGCAGCAGGGAAAAGCAGGCTGGGCAAAGGGCGGGATGGAGCCAGCACAGGCAGGGGAGGCCAGCAAAGAGGATTTTTCCCTGCCTGGGGATGTCAGAGACAGGCTTGGTACATCAGCCATCAGTGCAGCTGCCTTATGGCTCTGCGTTTCATTTATTTTACATCAAACAATAAAGAAAATATTATCCTGGCTTATCATGCACAAGCCAAAAATGTAAATAAGAAGCAAGGGCCGCATCCAGAAGAAGTGCCACAGCAAGGCAGGTCTTCCCACCGCTTCACAGATGGAGAAAGATCTTCAAAGCATGCCAGGACAAACCCTATGCCCGCCGCCTGCTGACAGGACACTATCCCAGCCTGGACCACGGTGGGGTGGGACAAGCCCCGGCTGCAGCATGTGGATGCTCTGCCCCTCTGGGACATGCATCTCTGCCTGAACCCCCTCGCATTGCCCACGACTAGGTGCTGAAGTCCTGCGCGGCTGTGCCAGAGATCATCGAAGTCCTTCTCAATTCCTACTCGCAAATCCCCATCTCCAAGAGCTGGGCTGAGGCTGTGCCCAAGGAGGTGTTTCAGGTGAGACAGCGCTGGCGGTTTGGTTGGGGAAGGCTGAGCCCCAAGGAGGGGGGTTTTACCCACCAAGAGTTTTTTCCCCACCCAAACTTCACTTGGATGGGGAGGGGAAAAAAAAAA
>VZTL01034621.1:19534-47954 GCA_013400535.1 Scopus umbretta | reverse complement strand
AAAAAAAAAAAAAAAGCCCTCCATCCCCTGGCTGTTCTGTCCAGAATTTGGCGTGGAGCTGATTTTCCTTTCCCCTCCTGCGCTGCCGGAGCGGAGNCCCCCCCCGCAGGAGCGGGGCTTTGGGGCTGGAGGGGGGGAGCCCCGGGCCGGGGCCCGGAGGAGAAGGAGATAAACAAGCGAGGGGGTTGATAGCTGTCATCATCACCATCATCATGGCTTTCATTTGGCTGCCTAATGAGTCAGATCACAGGCAGAGAGAAAAATTGTCAATCGCCCAGGCTCTAATGAATTTTTTTGCAAATTGTAATCAAGCCAGGCCGTCTCAGCTCGCTGATTAATGAGACCCAGGAGGCCCGGCCAGCACCTCAGCTTTTTATTCCATCCCGTCCTCCCTGCACTAAATTAACAGCAACTTGTCTGAGCTTCAAATTAACTCCCAATGATTAATTCTGATGGGGGGGTCTGAAGAATAGCTCGTCCTAATAGGCACTGGCCTCTGATGCTGTTTGAAATTAATACACTTCCCCTTTGGCTGCCGGCTTTAATCCAAGGTTGGGTTTTGACATCACTATATTTGTTGTTACAATAAATTCCTCTTACATCTGCAGATCAAATAATTGCACTGCTCGGGGAGTGCAGCAGAAATGCCGGCCCGCTTCGCAGCAGCCCAAAGTCGGAGGGGAAAGCAAGCTGCCCGCTCCTCTCTGCCGCACCTCCAGCCTGCCTTAGGAAACCCTTTATATATATATATATATATAAACAAATCTATATATTTTTAAGCCACCACTGTTCAGCAGCACCGGGATGCAGCGGCTAGAGGAGACCACCCCTCTCCGGTGGGACAAGGAGCGTGCTGCCTTGCTCTTAAATAAGACATCGCAGCTTTTAAACACAGCCCCCACCTCCCCCCCAACCCGCCCTTTTTGCCCCCTCGCCACAGAGACCCGGCAAACTCACCGCATGCCAGGGCTGCCGCAGAGACCGGACAGACTCAGCGCATGGCAGGCCAGGCCAGGTCAGGTCAGGTCAGGTCAGGTGTGTGTGTGGGGGGGAACTCCAGCTGCGGCCCCCCACTTCCTCGGAGGGGGCACCTCTGCCTTCCGCCTTGTTTCTGTTTGTATTGACTTAATTGGTTTAATTATTTCAGCTGGGACCGGCCAGGCTCAGTTTTGTGCCTTTTACCTGCCCCTCCTGCCCCCGGGGAGGCCGCTGCCCTGTCGACAAGGACCCCTTTGTGCCCGGGCAGGGGGTGCTGGACCCCCCCCTTTCTTGGGGTTATCCCCTGTGATGGCGGGGGCCTCTGTACCGAGCAGGGCTGACCCCAGTATCTGGTGAGATGGGCGAGGGGTCCGTACCCTGCTGGGAATAACCCCCCCCCCAAAGGATGGAGCAGCTTCCCCATCCCCAAAAGGGTGCGCGTTGCTCCCTGCAAGAGACACCCAGCCCTCCGGGCTCACTGTCCCCCAGGATTGCCCCCGCCCGCTTCCACGGGGCCGTATCAATCTTCATCCGCGAGGAGGAGAGCGATGAGGCCGGTAAGCAGCCGCCAATGCAAATTCCCGCCGTCACCATCATAAAGCACCCGGCACCCTGACACACAAAAGCAACACCATATGTATGAAGACAACCTGTATGAATTATAAATTGCATCGTAAAAATTGATTGCCTATCCCAACCCTTCGGAAACATGCTGTGGGGGGGGAGAAACCCACCCTGCGCCCCGAACCGGCCGCCCCACGGCGGGAGGGGATGCTCTGCTGAGCCACCCTGCGTGCCTCCTGGGTGCGAGGTCCCTTCCCGTCCCCCTCCCCGCCGCCGCGGGATGCTCGCCCGCCCCTTGCTTGCTCTTTTCTCCCTCCCGCTACTCCTAGCCCATAGAGAGCCTTAATCTATTTATTTCAAGCCACTTCATCCTCTCTCCCGCTTTTGTCCCGGCCCCAGCCTCTGGCTTTGTGGCAGGACCGCTGAGGTTTTAAAAGCCCCTTCCCCTATAGTTTGAGGTCTCCTTGGCTGCCTGAATTACAATAGCTAAAACAGGATTACACTGACCTGATCCTATTAAACTCGCCAATCGATCTGTGCCGCCCTCCCTCTGGCTCGGCAAACTTACTCGCCCAACTTTCCCCGGGGCTCAGCCTAAGAGGAGAAGCAAAAGGCCGCCTTTCCAAGCAGGCCTGATAGAGGAAAGAGGGATGGAGGCTATTTTTTTTTTTTCGGAGCCACGTGGATTTTAAACCTCCGCTTTAGCTCCCAGCATCTCGGCCTCAGTGAAAAACACGGCATTTTCTTGGTCTCGCGGGTGCTCTGACTCCCAGCCCTGGCTGGAGATTAAGTCACGTAGATAAATCGTATAGCAAGGAGTATTTTAGCTATAAGTAAACGATTCGCCCTCCCTTTGGTAAGGGCCACCCTGAAGCTGCCTGCTGTGGGGCTCCTGGTCCTCTTTCTACAAACAACCGGCTGTGGAGAAAACCCCTGGGGAATAAACAGCCTCAGCCTCTTGCTGCCGTGCCGAGCGTGCCGGACCGAAGCCTGAGCGAGGGCTGCCCGTGCCCGAGGTGCCCGCCGGGACTGGGACCCCCGATGGCAGCCACGCGAGCGTCTCCCCGCCGATGCCCGATATCCCTCTGCGCCCAGGGGACCGCGCTGCCGGCGCGGGCAGGGCTGGCCCAGCAGCGAGCCCTTCCTCCCTTGCGTTTGTAAAAGGAGCGGAGGAAGAGGAGCGCAGACCCGGCTTAATGACGTTTTCCTCGTCAGCGGGGAAACGGACCCTGAATCGGTGGCGTTATCCGCTGCCAGGGGATGCTCTGCATTGCCTCAGTGCTAGGGCACGCCACCATCTGCGGAGGAACAGGGCGCCTGGAATTAATCCCCTGCCGTCCCCCGGGAAAATAATTACAAGGCAGGGGAATAATCTAAAAATGGCAGTAAAATATGGGGTGTTTATGCTGACCTGCCAGGATGACTGAATTAGTGGCAAGGGGCCTGAATTAGTGGCAAAGGGTCTATCGCCGACTCTGGGGGAGCAGTTTTAATGCTCAAATCCTATTAATTAACACAGTGAAAGATAAACTGGGGACTTCCATTTATAATTTTCTAGGAGCATGTGATCAACAGCGAGGAGCTGGAGCTCACAGGGTGAATATGTGTTGCCAAGAGCCTGAAGCTCTTCCCCCTTCACACCCCCAAGCCACTCTAAAGGGTACCAGTGCCGCAAAAAACGGCCTCCCAAAAAGGGGCATCAGCACTGATTTACAGGGTTGTTTTTTTTTTTTAAAGGTAACGTACCCCAGTGTTATCTGGGGTGACAAAAACTGCATCTGCCCAAGTCTAAACAGAAATCTTTGCTGTTTTCCTTCTGCTTCAAGGTATCTATTCTTGCTGCAAAAGCATCTGAACTCAGCAATGATGCAGGGAAATGTGAGTATGGGCCCCCAAACCCCTTTGAGAGATATCTGCTTCCCTTGCTGGTATTCCCAGAACCACAGGCACAGTTACACAAATTAAGTAATCGCTTTTTTTGTTGACAACCCTGGCTCAAAGCGAACCAGCAGACGACTTTGAGCAATGGCAACATCTCCCTACCCAAGCCCTCTCACGCACATCCCTGAAGCATGCTCAGGGCATGTCCCATCACCCCAAATTTGGCGGCTGGGGGTAATGCACCCTGTGAAATACACAGCCCCCACCCCAAACCCCTACCTTAAAAATACAAGGTCACCCTCCTGCCAAATTTCAAGGCCCTGCACCAAAGCTGGAAGGCACCTAAGAGTTTTTAAGTAGCAGTAACTGTTGGGTTTTTTTTCCTCCACTGCTTGAGAAAAAAAAATTAAAAATCTTTTTCTTAGCATTTTTCACCCAAAACATGATGAGGATTTGGGTTGAAATTATCTTCCCCCCCCAACATCAAGACAGACCCCCAGTATACACCAACTTACCCCAAATAATTAAAACACTGTGCAGCCCCAATGGCAAGGACCAGTGCAAAGAGCTGCCCAGTTGAACTGGCACCAGTAACAGCAGCTTTCTGGCGTGTCCCCCCTCCCCCAGCCAACATTCATCTCTTTGCACGGAGAGGACGGACGATAGCAAAGACCTTCTGTGAACCACTGCCGCTTGTAGATACGCCATCGAGTGTCGACCATTTACAAATAGCCTGTTCGTCGCTAAGAAGCCACTTGGGCTTTTATGAACGTCATTATGGCCGTGGTCTAATAGCATCTATCAAAAACATTGCCTTTCTGAATTAGGGTAATGGTCATTTTTAAGACACATATCTGTGTTTTTTTTTAAACAGATGCTTGACTCCTAAGCCAACGACTGCTATTTCTCCCCCTCCCCAATTATTTTCATATTTCCCCATTTCCAAAGCGGCAATAAGTTCCCACGAAAGAAGGGTAATAGGAAGTCTCTCTCTAAGAGAAATTGTTAATTTGGGATTTATAAAGGACTTTCCTTAATGAATAATAGTTGAGATCGATCTGTCTTCCTGCCTCATTCTGCAAAGTAACATTTGTAAAGTAAGGTGATCCCAATTACTCCCTCTAATAACCCTCTTCGGCAAGAGATTTCAGAGCCACAGCCATGAAACCCGCCTGCCTGCCTCTGCTCCCCTGGTGCCATGAGCATTGCCTGCGTGGGGACTTTCTGGCCTCATCCAGCTCGTCATGCCTCTTCTGTTGCCTGGCATCGACTGGCTCCATTCCATCACCCAAAAACCCCAGGGCGAGGTGCCCTGCAGCCTCCCAAGAAGGATGCTCCGTCCGGTTCCTCCCCTGTCCTGCCAGCCATCATCACTGGCTGCATCTGGGAAGTCCCATGCTGGGATTGTCACCTCTCGTCACCAGGGTGCCAGGGTCCAGAGGGGGTCTGTGGACCCCCGAAATGCCCAGTGCTCTGACACCTACCCACCTCCTGGCTTATCAGCGAGCGGAGACTGAGAAGCGACTCGATCATTGTCCATAAGTGCCTTCATGGGGAGAAAATGCTGGCACTAAAGGGCTCTTGAATCAACAGGACAGCAGTGTGGGAATTGATGCTGGCAGCTCAAGCCAGACAGACTCAAATTAGAAGCAAGGCTTTTTTTTTTTCTCCTTTTTCTTACAATATGGAGGACCATTCAAGATCAGAGCCAACTAAGAAGGTGTGGGAGGGTCTCTCCAGCCCTTGGCGTCTTCAGCTCGGGGCTGGATGTCTTCGGGGAAAAGATGCTTTAGCCAAGTGTGGATTTTTGTCGTAGCAAGTGCCTTCTCCAGCTGTTTTGCCATGTCTCCCCTTTCATCCTGCCTCCCTTCCCTTTGATTCCTCTCTATGAAGGTGCAGAAATCCCATTCCCTTCCTTCCTTTGCTTGGTGCCATCCCACACGCATGTCCCCATCCCACATACAGAGACCAGCAAGACTTCTGGAGGGACAGGAGCTGATGGAAGGGACCTTTTCACCATGCTTTAATTAACAAGTCCTGTTTCACCGGCTCCCTCACACTCAGGAGGGAGGCAGGCAGGATCTGCCACAGCACCAGCGGTCCCCTTTTTCCCTGCATCTCCTCAAGAGACATCCCGCATCACCCCAGAGATGCTCCAGCAAACCCAGGGAACGCTAATGACATTTTCCTGGTAATTCCCGGAGGAAAAAAAAAATCCAGAAAAATTCCCCTTCATTTTTTTTTTTTTAAAAGCAAAATAAAATTCTCTTTTATATCACCTTTGCGCAGCTGGAGGGAACTAAGAAGTGCAAGTTGTAAGAGGCTTGCTCTAGGTCACCTTCAAAATAGGTGACCGACGGATGACACTGCCTTTGGACACCTTGTCCCTGCCAAAAGGGCTATTTTGGGTGTTTGAGCTCTGGTACGCTGCCAGCATGTGGAGGGCAGAACATGCCCCTTTTCTATCCTCACCTGCAAGCATCATTCTCCCGGTGAGCCAGAGCTGGGCACGGTGCTTGGATCCTCCCTCACCCCGTGGGAAGGGGATGCTGCAGGTACCACCCTGCCTGCATCCAAGCTCAGGCACTTGCCAGGCAAATTTTGCAAGCTCTGAGTGCTGGAAAGGGTGAAATCCTGATATATTTGTTCACCTGGCACAAACCTCAGCACTGCCAGTATTAACTGGCCAGGCCGATTAGTGGCAGCCATCAGCCAATAAATAAATTGGAACCATCTCCAGACCTGATTAGCTTGCTAATTAAGCTCAGTTACAGGGAAATCTGCAGTCAATCAGCCCAGCCATTACCAGTTGGATCTGCAGAGCAGGAGCTGTAGATGCTGCATCTCTGGTGGGGAGGAGGAGGGGAGCGTGCTGGGGGTGGGAAGGAAGGTTGTACCGAAAGCAGGTTGTACCGAAATCCGCTTTCCTCAGCAGCAATTGGGGATGCTCGTCTGTCTGGTGTGATTCCTGGCAGCCTTCAGTGTGCCCACGCTCCCCTGGGCTCCTGCCCCAGTGCCATTGGGGGGGATTGCCCCGTTCCGCTTCAGTCGCCATCCTGCTTGGCAGCACAATCACTTTCCAGTCCACAAACTCCCAGAAACCGCAGGATGCCTCCAAAGACAGCCCATTCGGAAGGGTAAACACAGGGCTGGGGGGGGTGTGTGTGTAATATTTTTTTGGCTGGGTGACTGCTTCCCCTGCTTTCCCACAGCAATGTGCAGCTCTGACACCTCACTCCGGCTCCCAGCTCTTCCCTCCTGCACCCAGCCAGCATTTTGGGGACCGGCACCAAAATGCTGATGGACATCTTTATCCTGGCACGGAAGCCAAGGGCTCTCAGTGGTTTCTTCTTGCCTGCAAAGCAGATGCAAGCCCTCCTGTAGACCCCCAAGCAGAGGTAGGATTTCAAGATGCATACCCATCCATTGCTGTCAGCATTGCAGAAGAAGGTGTTTTGGTGTTTGGGGACCCCCATCTTGGCAGCTGCCGATGGGCATCGGGCATTTGCTTGTCTCTCTACCGCATCCTTCCTCTGGCTCTGGCAGCTCAAGACCAGTTGGGATCCCAGCCCTCGCTTCATTAGATGAAAATACCTGGCCTCTGATTTCTGCTAACTGTCCAAAATGATGTGAATTATTTGCTCCCATGCCAAAATGACAATAAATGATTATTTTCTACTGCAAAAGGTGATCAGGAGGTTCCCTTCAACTGAGCAACAGGCGGCCTCCCGTGTTGGCAGCACCGATGCTGAGCGGTTTCTTAAAAGGCTTGAGCAAACCCCAGGCACGTTACGTTCCCTAGGAGCCCAATGTTAATTCCCCAAGCAACGGGAAAGCCCTGCAGATGGCTTTGCAGCTCCACATCTCTTCATCACTCCTTCCCCATGGCACAGCATCATCTTTTTTTCTTCCGCTGCTTTAGCTCTTCTCACCCTCTCTTTGGCAAACGCAAGGAGTCTCCCTGGCTTCAAAACAAACAGATCTGGAAGTCGGGGAGCGGAGATTGGTGGGGGCAGAATGCAAATAAATAAGTGCTAATTGCTGGCAGCGGCGCTGCATGTCGAGTGCAGTTATTGTGACTGCATTTATTGGCCAATTAAGGGCTTTACTGGATGTTAGGTGAGAAAACGACTGCCTGGTGGGTTTCCCAGTCCTGCCGTCGGTTCGTGGTTTTCCTGCTGCACATTTAGTTGTTTCACCAGGAGTAACTGCGTTTTCCCTAACGTGCCCTCCCAGTAACTCATGCAGTCCATGCTCACACTTTACAATTGGACTGAATGATCTTAAAGGTCTTTTCCAACCTAAATGATTCTGTGATCCTCCAGTCATGTTCTGGGCATCGCTCAGGTGGGAATTGCAATGCTACAGGAATACTTCACTGGGCAAAAACCACGTTGCCTGCTTTTCCCTGCAAGCATCACCTGCCTCAGATCCACCATAGAAATAGAGAAAAAAGGGCAAAAGGATGAGCTCAAAGGCAGGTGATGCTGGGCTCAGAAGAGCTTTGTGTGGGACATGCTGTTGCCCAGCCTAGATTTCCACTGGGTTTTCTGCAGTGAAGTTTCTAAGCAGCATCTCTGGACACCACTTCCACCTCCCGCCACCAAGCCATTGAGCAACTCAGCACGAGCGACATGTGCTGGCCCTGGGAAGGACCCTCGGGAAGATCATTGGGCCAAGTCTCTCCAAAACAGGGGATCCCACTGCCACCCTTCCTCCCCAGAGTAGTGCAAAGGGAGGAGGGGAGGGGCAAGGATGATGGTGGTGGTTCTTCCCCACCATTGTGGTTCAGCTGAGGAACTCCTTGATGTGGGATGCTGCGGATGCTCAAAGCTTTCAAGAGATTCAGGGGATCAGCCAAACTGATGGAAGAGAAATCCACTGAGGATTACTAAACTCACCAAAACCAAGAGGCTCAGGAAGATCCTGAACTGTAAACAGTTACAGGCTGGGGAAATACCTAGCAAAAGCCCCATATAATCTGATTTTACACTCTCCTCCAGCATTAGCTTTTGGCCACAGGTGGAGAAAAATTGTTGGTACGGGTGGATCTTTGACCTGGATCTTTAAGGCTACTCTTACCTGATATTCATGAAGCAGAAATTGTTTCCTTTTGTTGTTCCATGAATAACAGCTGAGTTTGGGTGAGCTTCGCTCTCTTCTGGAAAAAAAAAGCTGTTTAGCAGGGAGGGTCAGCCCCACCCTAACATCACTGCATGTGATCTCTGCGTGTGCCGTCCTCAGTCATCTCATCCCATCGCTCCCTTCACACTAGTTTGGATTTGTGTCAGAGAACAAATAAGAAGCAGCAAAACTCCCAAGCGAATGATTTTGAATGAGGGCTAAAATTAGCACGCGGTACCTACGGAGCGTGCATCTTCTGGGCTCTGGAGCAGGTTTCTTGAGCTGGTGCTCCCGGCATCCATCAGAGCTAATGCTGTGTAGGTAACGGTGGAAACACACAGCAAGGCCTTACAGCAGAGCAACAATTTGGTTTTTATAGTAATTGCTTTTTTCTTCAAAAAATTAAAAAAAAAATAGGAAAAAAAAAAAAGAAAAAAAAGGGGGGTTCCCCCCTACTCTCGTTATAGGAATCAATAGTTTTCCTTCAAAATCTCTTTCTGACCCCTGTTGCTTTGCAGTAGGGTATTTCTCTTCTTCCTAGGTTTCAGTGAATGCCACCAGCTGAGAGCGTTTCAGGGATACACAGGGGTGGGCTTGGGGTAGGTGAGAAATCTGGTAATGAAAGACATCCTTAAATCTGCTCTACCATCCTTGGCACCAGGCCTTTCCAGAAGCCAGATCTTAGAGAAAGCTGCTAGAGAGAGAGAGAGCAGCCAGCCATGCCCATCACAAAATCAAACCCCACACCCCTTTAGGAGGGCAAAGGAGGGGAGAGGGACGGATGTTTCCTAAAAAAAGCACTACTATAGCTTTACATCCAAAGGCGTACAGTTGCGGCATGACAAAACGGTGACATAGACCCCAAAAAAGAAAGAAAAAAACCCCAAACCACAAGCATTCCTGCAGTTTTTCATCCCCCACAGTGCTGCTACAGCCTCCCTGGAGCACTTAGAGAACTGAAGAGGAGAAAAGGAAACAGAAAACCTCCTCAAACTCCAAACAAATCCCCATCAGACAGCACAGAACCAACAGCTCCCTGCAGGTGGGAGACCTGATGGGATGGGCAATAGCCTGAAGAATGAAGAAATTTAGGCCAAGGCACAAGCAGACATAAAAGATAAAACCAAAAAAACACCCAGTCCCATACTATGGGCAGTCTTGCTCAGTCTGTGAAGATGCAAGCTCACCTTCCCAGTCTTGGCCAGGCCTTCTTTTGAGCAAAATCCCACTGCAGTGAGGTCCAGTGACGCATTGGAGAGCCCATCCATCTTGGCATTGGTTTTGACCATGCTGCCCCTTGGTATCAGCCCATGCACCATGTTGAGTGCGACCAGGAAAAGAGACATTCCCAACGCACTTCTTCTCTACCACTTCCATATGGCTATCATGCCCCCCTCTTTTTGTCTCCTTTTGAGGGAAATTCCCCACTTTTTCCACCTCTTCATAGCTTTACTAATCTCTGAACATTCTAATTTCTGTTTCTTTTATAAGGTGGGACAAGCATTGATGGCCAAAACCATAGCATTGGTTGTCTTGCCCCATGGTGCCCTTATGGATCTTAAAATCTTACAGTGCTTTCTTCACCCCAGGACACGTTTCTTAAGTCATCTCCCTTTTTTCCCCCATGAATGCACATCTACTGAATTTTATCTGCTATTCTCTATGCACCCACCTTGATACCACGCAGATCTCTTGGCCTAACGTAGTTTTCCCGCAGCCATTGATATCACTAACCATTTTGCCAACCCACTGAGACACGCCGGTCCTGGCAGGGACCCTTCTGGCATGTGGCTAGTTATCAGGCTGCTCTAGTTATCAGGCTGCTCAGGTGAAAACCCATCACCTCTTGCTTCCCTCTCCATCCCATCTCTCAACCTTCCGCATCAGGGCAATATTTTGTCTTCTCCTTGGGCCTACTTAGATTCCCAATTTCTTCTCATGATGTACTCGGGCCACGACCTTTAAAAATGTAAATAAAAGTCAATCAGTTGCCCACTGTTCAGGGCTTTCAATGACTTGTTCAGAGAAGCCTAATAGAGCGCCATGATCTTCCTTCAAAGAAGTGATTAGACCATACCATATCATGACCTTAAAGATGTTTTATTATTCTTATTTTAAATGATCATTTCAACCAATTTAGCAGATACAGATGTAACCGTTACTGGCCTAATTCCTTGGATCTCCTCCAGAGACTCTTAAAGCCTAGGTGCAACATTTACTACTCTCTCTTCCTCGGGGAGAATAACTGTTTTTAATGAAAGCTCGCATATTTTTGCGGGGAGATCTGTCATTCAGTTCATAAGCACTTTCAGAACTCTTAGATATACACCATTACGGTCTGGTTGACTTACTGCTTTTTAATTTATCAATTTGCACCATTACCGGCTCTTCTGACATCCCAGGTCTTGGATAATACTTCATCTTTATTACTGGCAAAGAGTGACAGTATCTCATCATTAATACAAGAAGAAAGTGGGGCCAGGGCAAGTCTATCTCAGTAAGACGGCAATGAAGACTCAAGCAAAGGAGCAAGCTGTGACGAACAAGTTTTCTTGTCTTTATTAGAAAGAGACCTATACAATATAGCAGCCTCTCTCTGCAGTACTTTACAACTTTTTTTCCTTTTATTTATTTTTTTTAATTATTCAGAATACTGTACAGCTGACACAAAAATCTCAATGCGGAGAGAGAGGAAAGGGAAACATAATACAAACCAGCATACTTAATCAAACCAAAATCATATGAAACAACAAGCAAAGTGAAATGTTTGTCAATCGGTTTAATTACAGTACAAACAATATAAATAAAGCATCATCGAGTCATTGTAAAACAAACTTGCTGAATGAGGTAATATAAAAACAACAACAAAAGACGTATTTTTTTAATAATTTCCACACTGTCTTGTCATCATTTATACATTACTATTTACAGAAACAGAAGAAAAAAAAACCCAAAACTTGCTATAAAGCCTGCCATGTGCTAGGTATCTTCTGCCTCCACCCCAAGCAAAGGCCTCAGGTGTCCCTACTCACCTGGGCTCCCTTTCTCCCCATCCCAACCAGAATGACAAACATCATAAAGCAGAAGAACTGAAAGACTTGGGGGCTAAATGTGGCCGAATGTAAAATCTCACCTTTGCAGGCAGTCACAGGGTATTTAGGAAAAAAAAAAAGCAGTGTATGCATCCGCTTCCCAAATGGTGCTGATGGCGCTTCCCAAAATAAAGGTGCCGGACAGAGTGAACCTCCAATCACAACCTCGCTGAAACCACGGGCCACACTCCGACTTCAGAGGTCGGGATACAGCCCATCCATGCCCAACTCTGCCGCCTTGAAGCTGTTTTGCCTCCGACTTGGGCAAAGTATTTGGGATATGCTCAAACCCTGCTGAAGTCAAGAGGTTTAAGGCAGCAGGAGCTGCAGAATCAGGCCCCCAGCAATTCCAAACCAGAGTCCAAAGGCAATAGTTACACAAAACAAGTCCCTGGTGTTTTAAAAGATGCTCCTCTGCCAAACTACCCCTTCAGTTTGTGCACCCACCTACACAAGCCATCTACAAGTGGAAGATGCTCTTGACATTGAAACAGTAAAAGAGAGCTGGACCAAAGGCATGCGCTCCTCAGAAAACTTGGTATTTCCACAGAGCAAAGGGCTGTGCTTTCAGAGGATGGGTACATCCCATTTTCTCCGTGGATTGGCAAAATGAGCTCAGTGGATTCAATGGAGAATCCAGTTGAAACCCTGGATACATCAGAAAAAATGCTTGGAGGGGTTTTCAACAGCATTTCAAAGTAATTCTTCTGTCACAGATGCAAGAAGGGGAAATGAAAGATCTCTCATCATTTCTGTGCACCCAGCCATGTTTCCTACCATACCTTGCCTAGCTTCAGCAAATATCCTTCTCACCCTGCCAGACTTGCCCTCTCCCTACTGATTTCCCCTGATAGGCCTATAAACTGAAAGCAAGGGTAGAAATGGTGTGAGCAGCACTTGGTCAAGTTTTCCTGGACTACTCGCTACATGCAAAGCCTTAGCACTTTAGCTGAGGTTTGTGGCTCCCTCGCAGTGAAATTTTCGGGGCCGGACATTAATGGCCAAGAACACATGGAAAGAAGGATGAGGAGCTGCTCTTGGGGAAGGACCCACCTGGAGAATGCTCTTCAGAAACATCTCACCACCCTCATCCTCAACAGCCCTACAAACAGCAGCATCACTGAAGCAGCTACAGGAGGGCAGCCCGCTGGTCCCACACTTAAATTCAGCCAGTAAGCTGAGTCTCAAGCAAATTTATATGAAAGAAAGGGCCTCTGAGCAGCAAATCCTCTGTCCTTTTCACCTTCGGAATCTCCTTCCTTGGCATTTCCCACAGTAACACTCCCAGCGCTGGTGAGCTGGGATTTCTTCTCTCAAGCAAGGGGGCTACTTTAGTCCCGGTGGCCAAGTTAAAGGTTTTCTCAAGTTGAGTGTTGCTGGCTGAAGGAGCTGGATTTTTTTTAATACCTCTGAGACGGGTATCTGTGCAAGTCCTGAGCGTCCAATGGCTCACACCAGAGCTGCAGTAGAGCCTGTACCTTGTATTCCTGCACCTCTCCATCCCTTGAGCAGGTGTCCCCCATCCTGCGCCTGCCTCCTGCACTCTTGGAAATAGCTGGTTTTATTCCAGCTGGGAAACTTGCCCATTTAGAAACATCTAACTGAAAATCTGGCTCTAGCTATTGATTTTGATGCATGTGTAAATGTGTGCACATACATTTCCACAACTGCTAATAGCAGTATGTAGAGCCTATATGCATATACAAGCACACACACCCAAATGCAAAGCACGTGTAGTTAGTGACCTCCATGTGATACACTGCCTTTACCCGAGGACTCAAAACACCCTGACTGCACTTCATTCACCAATTCAACTTGACTCAAACCCCAGATCTGGGAATTAGTTGCCAAGTAACAACCCACCTTCAGCACCAAACCCTTTCCTTGGTCCTGCATGAGCTTGGGGTTTGTCTTCAGCACAGATCAGATCCTAACAAGTTGTCTGCTGTGAGGGGTTTTACTCCCTGTACCTTGTCATTCAAGAGGACTTAAGAAAGTGTTTTCAGTTACTTCAGTTCTCAGAAACAAAAAAAACCACCGATCGGTTCTGGAAAACGGGGCATACACCAAAGAGCTGATGGTGCATTCACTGCCAGCAAGCAACATGGTCATCCCAAACGCATGCCATTAGACCTCTGTAAGCATCCCCACCCCCACCCCCCTTCACATTTTGTACATAACACACAGGTAAAAATCACTAGCTCTGAAGCACTGCAAAATAGTCAATCCTTAGTACTGGAAGCTAAACACACATCCAGAAAGTTCATGGCCAAGAGAAAGCTGAAGCTCTGCCTGTCAACAGAACTGACCGCTATCACTTGAGTATGCCACAGGGATTTGGGAGATAGGTGGACATAAAGAGATGAAGAGGCTAAAACTGCTGAAATACACAAAGACATTTTTATTTCAACTGCCCACAAGCAACTGCCCCCGAACATTCAGGGAACGACAGGAGTTAGTTCACCCACATATTGCTGTCACCTGAAATGCAATACAGGGGCCAAGATGACCAGAAGCATGCCTAGTGATTTGGTGCTTAAGATGGCTCTAAAAAAATACCCAAAACAACCTTTTCTTTTCAAAAATCATGCAATCCTCCTCTCAAAACATGAACTGTTCATAGCTCCTGAAAATCTTGGCCAAAACCCTTTAAACCTCCCTTTAAACATGACACAGATTCAGTCAACTCAAGGTAAACTGTCATGAGATGAGGCCACCCAATATTTACTTTAAAAACTGGCCCAAGCTAAGCAACAAAACAAAACAAAACCTAGAATATTGTAATACAACAAATCTACCTACCTACAGCTTTGGATATTTTGCTCTATCACCTCTACATTTTTTCAAACAGGAGATTATTCTCTAATAAAACCATTTAAACCAACCCTCTTCTTGTAGCTTAGAATTTAAGACATCAACACGCATTGCAGAGCCTTTTAATTTGGGGTAGTTTTGTGTTTTTCTACCTTGAAAAGAACTTTAATCTGGAGTATTTTTTTTTTTCCTGCTATGCAGCAAACACAAGAACATCCAGAACCAGTTTTCTGCGCAATAAATTTTACTCACAAATCACCTAGAATGGAAGGAGATGATTAACTGAGGATGCAAGACTAACGGTCAGAGATCCCATGTATGCATCGCTGTAGCGGCCACTGGAGGGCAAACGAAGATGCTTGACAATGAGATGGGAATGGGCAAGTTGTCTCCTATCCAGCCAAGCTGCCCCAAGGTTGGTCCCCAACACTGTCCTTCTTTACCTTGAGTCCCTCCAGCCACAATGACCATTTGTTCCCTGTTAAGGTGCAAACGCGGCTCCCCGAGACGACTGGAAAGGGCCCCTTTGGGACCCCCTTGTGAAATCTGTGCTTGTCTCCACTATTACTACTTTATACTAGAAACTACAAATTACTTCATTTTTCCCGATCTCCATACAAATATAAAAGATGACGCTATCCAAACCCCATATAATCTAATTATACTACATTACAGTGCCGGAGATCATTTCCTAGCCTGTACCTGCATTCCTACCTCTACTCCTCTCCCTACATTACTTAGCTTCCTCTGGCCAGGGGAAATCTCCAAGTGCAGCCAAAGAGTTTTTGCACTAACACACATAATTGAAAGAAATGGGGAAAAGATGGCAAATTAAACAATATTAATGTTTACACACTTATTATACATTATGCCCAAATGCTTAAAAATCCTCTCTACCTTCCTGGAGCTCACCTGGCTTTCTGAGCAGGACCTAGCCCAGAATATACCAAGGTTCTCCAAAACTTTTTCTTTTCTTCTGCCCCCTTTTACCAACAAAATCTGAAATCGAAAATTTGAGCCCTTGGCCAAATCTCTGCACTGGAAGG
The DNA here is from genome assembly GCA_013400535.1 of Scopus umbretta. NCBI lineage: Eukaryota > Metazoa > Chordata > Aves > Pelecaniformes > Scopidae > Scopus > Scopus umbretta. The sequence continues at coordinate 32,455 of VZTL01034621.1, read as the reverse complement.
ATCCTGAATTTTCCCAAGGTTAGATCTTGTTTCTTCATAAATAGTGAGGAGAAGTAAACCCTCCTCAACTCTGGGAATATCAAGGTTCAGATGCCGGGTATGACACATCTGACTCATCTCTACTGTTAACAGCAATCAGCTTAAAATAAATAGAAGGAAAGTGCTGATGTTAATAGCAAAGACTGACTCCCTTCTAGTGTTTTAGTTGTCGTGGATAAAGTGCAGAGGAAGAAGGATTTAAAGGTATCTGGGATGATGAAAAGGGTTAAATGGGGGACGCAACGAAAACCGCAGCAGCAGACTCCATTTTCAGAGAAAACGGCTTTCGCTAACATGTTTCTGCTGGAATTTCTTATTGACTGCATCTCAATTTGGTTTTAATTTGCTCATAACATGCTCGAAGGGTGTAAAGAGCCTGGCAAGTGGGTTCCGTAAAAGCAAGAAGAGGGGCTAAACGTGAGATGAAGAACAGAAAAAGGACAGGTTAACAGAGTGAAAGCAAGGGGAATGATTCCTGCAGGTTGTCCAAGTGTCGGTATATATTGCCTGTTTCCGCACCTGGATGACTTAAAGAACATCCTTTGCAAAGTGCAAACGCATCCCCTGAAAAGCATGCAGAGCCCAGAGACCTTGGCTCACAAAGCCTACTCCTGCCAGGCTCCAGCCATGGAGAACTTCCTCCATCCTCCCTCCCAGCTCTGGTGGATAAGGGTTTCCCCTCCCCTCCTTCACCATGCAAGAAGGGGATGGAGTCTGCGCTGGCCCGACTTCCTTGCCAGGTGGCCTGGCCCACTAGCTCCAGAGGTGCCACACAACTTCTCACAGACATCCAACCAAACGCATTTGAAGAGGGGATGCTGTAGCCAACACGCCATGAGGCACAGACCCTTGGTCTGTTCTCCTGTGGCTGGAGCATCACCAGCTATAGTGCCAGGGAAGGTCTCTCCTGACTTGGTGAGATGGCACTGGGTGATCTCCCGTCTTTTGAAGGGATACGGCTCCATGCATGACCGGGTATCCTCTCCACAGACCCCCACACGACTGGGGAAGCCATCACATAGTCTATGCCACTTCAGCGTAGTTACTGCCAATGCCTACACTTCCAAAGGAAAACTGTCTTCAGGTTAACAAAGCAGCTGTGCTACTGCTTAATTAAAGTATGAGGTTATTAGCTGGCTAGCCTGGATATATAATTTTTCCTAGAAGACAGTGGAATTTTCTCTCCTAAAACTATTCTGTGTTTTTTTTTCAATGTTCACCTTCAGAAAATTTTCGTGAAAGGAATGTTTAACTCTTCTACCTGAAATCCGCATGGCAGCCTCGTTGCCCTTGTTTCTCAAACATCACTCTCAGCTTTGTAAGAGGAAGGTGGCCCAAAGAGAGCATTAAATTACGTACAGAAAATATTTTCAGTTAGGAAAAAAACAGCTTGGAAATAAAACATGCCTTGAGAACTTAACGCTGGCAAATCTGCCTAGCATGTATTTGAAACATTCGACTTGGTTTTTGGATTCAAATGCCCTTGATGCTCCCAGGGGAACAGCAGGCAGCTATAGCACCTCTGGGACCACAAGCTGCGATTCCTGAATCCCTGCTGTGTCCCCCCTGGTAGCGGGGTAAAGCTTGTGAGCACCAAGACACAGCGGGCTTCACAGCATCCACTTCAGCTGCACATTAGATGGGTTGTCCTGTCACTGAAGGACCATCAGTACCAAAGATCAAGGAGTTGCATGGGAATGCTTGAGAAATAGCAATTAAATTAGACACCCTTCCTCAATTAAGAAAAAAAAAAAATCAAAATTATCCCAGTATGAAAAGAATCAGCTGTAGCCTTACTGTGATGCAGCTGGCCTAGGCTGGTGGAAGAAAGACAGTCAAAGGTCTTATAGTAACAAAGTACAAAATGAGAACACTACTGAATAAGAAAAGCTGGTCAATATTCTCGTGCTTCCATCCTGAGGCTCGCTTTTCTTCCACAATTTGATGATTTTACATCAAATTCCATTTTTTTTCCTTAAGATAACCAGACTACGTTTTTTCCTTCACATTTTGTCCACACATAGTTTATTTAGCAATTGCTACGCTCCTCCCATTTGTATGCCAAATGAAATCCAGAGCCCCAAGGAAGAGCACCACTGAAGGCTTGGGAAATACATATGAGCAGGTAGATTTGCAAATTACTATGCTGTGTGCACCTCACTGCCTTCTCATAATTGCTCCTTTGCCATCAAATTGAGTTCAGTTTTCAACTTTCTCCGTGATATACCCTTCCCCCATCTTCACATTGCCATATGCCACTTAAAAAAATCATTTTCTGCCTGCCAAAAACCGTACAGCCTGCTTCCCTGTGCCAGAATCCTAGTTCACTGAAAACAGGAGAAGCTGGGATCTGCCCGGTAATACCAAAATAATCAAATCAAGTATTAAAACTTGGAATTCAAATGAACTGTCCAGGCTACTTTCACAAGCCATTTTTCTTCCAGAAAGCAGCCAAGTTGGGAGTCAAGCGCAGCCATGCCCTGCCCGCTGCGGTGAAGGCTATCAATTCTGAACTTAATCAAATCTGATCTTCCCACAGCTAGACCAGGGCTTTTTGTCTTGGCTTGTGAAAGCTTCATGACTTCTGGAGTAAAATATATTTACAGCACTGAGAAAACAGCCTCTTTTTCCTTTCTAAAAGGTCTCGTACACTTTCTTTTTTTCCATGCCAAATGTGCCATGATCTCCTTCTGATATGTTCCTCAAAGGCTTGTGATGGAAACAAGAGTTCACTGCTGGGAATATTTTCAATGTACAATGATCTGTAACCCACAGATCCTAACTAGTTGCACATTATTTAGTTCACATCCATTACAGTTTATAAATTAACAGAGATGTCATTTTCTGTACAAAAAAAAAAATCAATGCATATTTATGTTTTTTTTATTCAAATAGATTTTACATACATATAATCTAGAGACACAATACAAAAATCTGTATAAGTTAGGCAATGCATCACAGGAGTGACCAAAAACTCAACACATTTACCTTGGCAAAATGACAGAACCTATTTCTGCTGGCTGAAAAAATATTAGCCTTTAATGCGTTTATTAATTTCACTAAACGTACTTGAAATGATTTTCCTTAGCGGTATTCATTATTCCTTTTTGTGTTTCATAGTTACTCTTATTTATTTTTTCCATTTTGTTTTTACACCAAGGAGACTGCAGTCAAATAACACTCAGCAACTCATTTCCTCTCTTTGGACTGAAAAATTAAACAGATACTAAATTATGACAGTGAATTTAGAAAGGAGGGCTCCAAGGGCTTGAAAGAACATGTCTGAGATAATATGATGCTTCTAAGAATATTGCAATCACATCCAAGCAATCACCGAAGCGTGCCATGTAACTACCTCCTCAGCTAATATGCTTTTTTCTCCGTGATGACTAATCATGTTCTATTAAACAGCGGTAATGCTGGAAGAACTCAACTATACAAGTGTAATGAAGCCAGTATTCTCCCCGGACAGATTAGCTACAACTGATTTGACACATACCATCATAGGAGCTTCAAACCTGACAAACTCTGTGCTTGCTTCTGATTTATGCCGTCAAGCTCTTCAGAGAAGAGAATGAAATCCAGGCGTCGCGTTTGGTAGAGGTGAAATGTACTGATGTGCTTAACTGTCAGTTACAGAAAGTCACCATTTCTCCTTCCTTCTCCTCTCACTTGCCTCTCCCTCCGCCCCTTCCCTCCACACTCAGGGAGCCTGCATCTCCCCCGGGGACGGCCACTCTCCCATGGTCCCGGTGCTACACGCGGCATGTCCTGCTCAACCCATGCGCTCTCGCCTGCTTGTTTCCATCATTCGAGAGCTGTCACTGAAACAACTGCTTTCTCTGCAGCCCCTTTTGCTCCTTCTCATCCCCTCGCACTCTCCAGATGTGCTGTTTCCGGATGGGACAGGGATGTACCGAAGGGAAAAGGGAAAAGGAGAGTTTACCAGACTCACAGAGCAGAGCTGTGATGGGGATGGAGGAATATGAGGCTGCGGATGTAATTCAGGTCAGCGAATACACGAGTGAGCTCCTCAGATGATGGTGGGCATTCTTCCGCTGCTGTTGTTCCGGTTATTGTTCTTTCTGGACAAGTTTGGAGTGGCCATGAGGACGAAGCGCTCGTCGGGGCAGCCATACTGGAGGAGAACGTCAATGCACTCCTGGCTGGAGGCCTGCCGGGCGTAGGCCAATGCCGTGTTTCCATGGGCATCGCGTGCCATCACGTCAACGCCATACTACAGAAAGAAGAGAGGCATTGTTGGAAGCTGTGGTGCCAACACAGCGTTAAAACGGAGGGAGCGGACTCGGGACAGATTGGTTTGAACGTAACTGAGGATGGGGAGAAGGAGAAGAGAGCAGGCAGGATACCAGCCTGACAATGTGAACAGCACTGAGTCACATATGTAAAGGTTTCTATGGGGAGAGGCTCACGTGTGGAACAAAATTTGCTACGGCTGTGGTCCAAACAAGTGTTAGGGAAATCTCTCCTTCCTCATTTCCTATGCTCTCCTTTACTTTCCATCAAGTAGCAGCTGACAGGCAGAAATGTACCTTTTTATTACATTGCTGTCTTTTGAAAGCATGCAATGAGGAACATCTAGACTTGGCACACCAGCAAAGGCTTTGTGGAACCTGCAGAAAGGAGGTTTGGGCCGTCCTACTGAGGGACATAGCCAAGCGAAAGCCAACCCAGCCAGCCCCCTCCCCAGACACCAAGTACTTACCCAAATCAAGAGCTGCACTAACACCACGTTTCCTTTCCGGCACGCCAAGTGGAGGGCAGTGCGCCCATCACCGTCTCCGCAGGTCTCATTCACCTCTTCCCGAGTACCATGGGCAAGAAGCAGGATGACCGTCCGCAAGTCCTCCTCGGCTGTAGCCCTCAGGAGATGCTGGCCCAGAGAAAGCTCCAGGCACTGCAGCGGGGCAAGGAAGAGCTTCTGCTCATATTTCGCACGTATCCAGCGCTCTTTTTCTTCCCTAGAGGAGCCAAAGGAGACAGGTCACTCTAACCCAACTTTGCTGACTCTTGTAAACTGGTGCAAGTTCAGCTTCAGCTATCGTTATCCTAGCAAACAGCAGTTAACCAACATGAAAATTATTCCCTCTTCAAATTTTTGTCAAGAAAGCTCTCATTGAAACAGCTCATCCAAACCTTACCTTTGCAGTGATATTTGTGCCACCCATCTCATCACAGCTGAGATCCCCCTTGGTGGATGCCATGCCTACGGGGTCATAAGATCACAACAGCCAGGAGGTCTGTTGTGGTTTAACCCCGATCGGCAACCAAGCACCACACAGCCGCTCGCTCACCCTCCCCCCACCCCAGTGGGATGGGGGGGGAGAAACGAAAAAAACCCTAAAACCCATGGGTTGAGATAAAGGCAGCTTAATAGGACAGCAGAGAGAGAGAAAATAATAATAATGATAAAAGAATATACAAAACAAGTGATGCACAATGCAATTGCTCACCACCCTCCAACCGATGCCCGGCCCCTCCCTAAGCAGCGATCGCTGCCCCCTGGCCAACTCCCCCCAGTTTATATACTGAGCGTGACACCGTATGGTATGGAATAGCCCTGTGGCCAGTTGGGGTCAGCTGTCCTGCCTGTGCCCCCTCCCAGCTTCTTGTGCACCTGGCAGAGCATGGGGAGCTGAAAAGTCCTTGACTAGTGTAAGCACTACTGAGCAACAACTAAACCATCAGCGTGTTATCAGCGTTGTTCTCATACTAAGTCCAAAAACACAGCACTATGCCAGCTACTAGGAAGAAAATGAACTCTGAATTAAGCTGAAACCAGGACAAGGTCTTAAAAAACCCTGGGCTGCCCTGAGGACTGACAAGAGGTCAGTGCAAGAGTCCCCACCATCATGAAGACCAAAGACAAAACAGGCAGCCTGGTTCCACCCTAAGGCTGTGCTGCAAAACACATTACAGAAAACGCACCAAGGTTCTGCATCTAAGACCAGAAGTAACCAAGCACCTGGGCTTGCATTTCAGACGGAAAAGCAAGCTCTGAAAGACACAGCCTTGCTCGCAGGAGTGCTTTTTTCTTCTACAAGTCGAGCAATGTTTCCAGTGCAAAAGGCATATGGATGGTTCCTCTGTTTGTTTTTCCAAAATGCAAACCACCAAAACAATACTTTGAAGCACCATTTCCTCCTGATACCTCAAAGAACTATCAAAAGCCTTCTGGATGCTATTAGGTTACAGGATAACAAGGACTACAAACAAGTCCCTCAACTCTCCATTAAAAAAATTACCATACAATTAATGATCTAAAAGATCTAGCCCTAGACAAAGTCCCATTTAGAGGTACCTCAGGTAATCTGTCCAGCCTGTGAAAACCATATACATCACCTAAGCCAGGCAACTTGTTACTGGTGACAGATTTTCTCCTCTGGAGTACAAAAGGCAAAGCTCTGTTTACGCCTTTCAGCCGTGTTTACACTACTCTCAGTAATCTAGTGTCGGGTTAGCCCTAATCTGTTTTTAAATACTTAAGTAAACAGATCCTTCCAACAGCAAATCTGGATTAGTTTTGCATCATTTCCTGGTACATGTGGAGTGACCTTGCTTTGACCTCCCTGGATGCTTTCAGGCACTGTTTCCCAAAGCATGTGCTTCTCTACCCCGCCATAATTTACCTTAAAAACAGGTCCAGGGCTTTTTTCAGAGCAAAAGTGCAAACAGAAAATTAACCCAGAGAGTGCTTCGTTTAAATCAAACCTTTGAATGACTCCTGCAAGCTAAAAGACAGACAGACACACAAAACATCTGGGGAGCTGCAAATTAACCTTTGATGGCAGGATCTGATAAACAGAGTATCATTTCAGGTATTCCAGATGGAGAGGAGGAAGAAAAGGACTTCTGTTACTACTGCATCCTTAACTCATGATGTTTGTGTTTGTATTTTTTTAGGGTAAAAAAACCAAACCAAAACCTGTGCAATGAGGAGGATAAAGTAACATACATGCAATTATTTACAATAAAATGGGCATTCTAGCAACATTGCAACACTTCTAGGTCCTGTGACCACCTAGTGTATCTTCAAGAATGTTTAGTAAAGCCCTCATATGTTTTTTAAATACATAGAGAGCCTGCAAATCAATTCCCCTTCTCCCCCCGACCATCTTTTAGTGATACTAAGTTTTAGCTCCTGTCAGAGCATCAGTTGCTGCGATCACCATAGCTTGAAGAGAAGTCCCTTTCTGTTTAGAAAGCAAGCTGTTTTACACAAGTCTCCTACTTCTAATCCCAATTCACCTTAAACCGTAATGGTGAGCTATGGGATGCACAGGAACAGAGGCACTAAGTGCCAAGTTCAGGTGGAGGCTCTCAGAACTTCAGGCTGCTGGTTCACGAATTCATCAGCACGAATTTCACATTTGCCGTGCATCGCATGGGAGCAGACAAAGGTAATCCTGCTGCTCTTGGAAGGCTGCAAGACAGCAGGAGAGACACCAATAACCCAATCCTGTTCAGGTTTATCCTACTCTCTCAAAAAGCAGGGCGGGGGGAAATCTAACTCTGAGGAAGGGAAACATGTTGCCACCTGTATTAGTGACAAGAGAGGATGCAAATGGTCCTTCCTCAAAGCACTCTCCTGCAGAATGATCAAGTAACCCATAAATGCTCTGCATTAACACTGACTGTATGCTCTGGTCAGAATCCATCCCTTCACCAGAGGAAATCTGTTGCAGCAGCGGCTAAGGAGACACTGGGTCCCTCAGGAGATGCTCACTGGCGTGCCCGGTCAGAGCAGGACCCTGCAGCCAGCAGCAGGCTGTGCCACCGGGCTACACTCACCTAAAAAGTCAACCTTTGCATGTGGTTATTTTACTTCACTTCAGCTTCCCTTTTCAGAAAACCCGCCTAATTTTTCTTGACCACGAAGACCACCAAAAGACTATTCGTTACGGCCAAATTCTGCCTTTGGAGTGACATTAAGGGTTGTGGTGGGAAAACAGCAAACATTACAAACAAAAATAAAGGTGTTTTAAAAGCCTCAGACATTTGGGGGCAGCATGTCACTGACATCAGCTATCGAACGATCTTCAACTGTACAAACTGGGCACAAGAAAGATACGTTGTTTGGATTTTCTGGTAGAAAACAAAACTTTATCATAGAGGTAGGAGGAAAAACATGTTTGCCCGTGCCTCATGGACAGCCAAAATGTAGAGGGACTGTTTTACGAGTATCTAGAAAATCAACATCCATGGGCATCCTCTCTACGTCTCTGGCACGAACTAGTTCATTTTGAACGGGAAATCCTGGGGACTTTCCTGGAAGACAGCTTCAGCTCTGCCGCTTGCATTCATCTTAGAAATCCCGACAAGAAGACATAAATACTGTAATTGTTTCTCTGATGCCCCAGTTTCACTTCTGGGATCCACAGCTTGTCTTGGTCAAGGTTTCATCTCCCCCAAGGAAGGCCAGTCCAAGAGCAGAGTTGTCAGCAGTAGATCACTTAACCTCGTTGCAGTCCCCTGGAGGACCACTGTTCACATCCCCTGTTAGCTAATGAGCTAAAAAATGAATTATTAGAGCGGTCAGCAATAAGCAGGAAGAGGAGGCACAGTGTTTCATTTCAGCCAGCGCTGACATATCTTTAAATAAATCAGCTGAATAAGAGTATGAGGAAATGTGAGGAAGAGCAACTAATCAGGAGAAAGACACCAAACCAATCCCTAAAAATAAAGGAAATGTACATCGGCTAGTAAATATTTCCCTTGTTTTCTTCCCTTAGCTGTAATCCTGGTAATTTCCACTCTAAATGACCCCCTCAACACCAGAAACTTTCAGTTATAGTTGTCAAAGCCAAACCAAGACTCTTTCACTGAACATTTAAAAGTGGAGTCCTTTTGTCAGGACTAGATTAAAGCCAGCGTGCTGGAGAGGCAACATCATCATGCGCTCAGATGGTCCCAGTGATACTTAATGCTGGAGAATGTGCGAGATGCCTCTTCCTCATGTATAGTAAAATGACTTCCCTTTTCTTCAGTGATTACGCTAGCTGCTATTTTTTCAATACATATGCACAAAGGAATTAATAGATTATAAACTCCTAGATAAACTTAATAGAATTGTAAAATCAGACTTTCTTTGAGCCTTTTAGTTCTGTAGCTATACATTTAAACCCAGACTGCTGATACAAACTTCAAACCTCACTGGGTTATACAAGGGCCAAATACACTACAATAAGACTGCGAAATGCTCTGCGGTACCAGGAGAGGAATGAGCCATTAAGCCTTGGCCAAAAGCCACCACCAAGCTCTTTGCTCTTGCAGGAGTCTCCATCACTAGTGAACTCTAAGCACACACAGTGGTGTGAATAATGAAATCTCTGCCACGGCAGTGATACTGTACATAGGTAAAGGGTTATTAGAAACAGATGAAAATTTCAGTTCTCGGTTTATTTTGATCTAATTAGGTGCTTGCTTCTCAAGATAATGTCCAATTATTTAAATTACTCTGCCAGCCACATCACATCATTATTATCTGGAAACATAAATACCGGGCACTGTAAGGGGGGAGGGCTAACTAGGTAGCATAAGAGAATGTAAAAAACAGATTTGCTTAGAGCACAGCTTTGCTCCAGAGCTACATTGCATTCTCCACTTGTGGGTTTGCACCAGAGATGGTCATTTAGGATCCCACGTCCTACACAACTCGGCCCCATAGAGCGCATTGTGTGTGGATCTCCCACCTCACTTAAACATGTGTGGTTTTACACCTGACAAATCCAAACAGGAGCCTCATACCTCTGGTATCGACTCTACATCCTACTAGTCTTCGCTCCCGTTCACCTCTGCCTTCAACTTCATTTGTCCCTCACGTACACTTGGCGGAGAGGCATGAAAGGCAAACGTGAAAAGGATGTGCAGGGTGGAAATAAAAGCCCTGTTCAGATCACGACTCAGAATTGATTGTGTAGGCAACAGCATGCAGACGGAGAGCCTGAGAACTTGCCATCAAAATTCAACAGCTCCAGCGCAGGAGCAGCCTTGTTCTTATCAAAACAATACCAAGGATGACAAAAATGTTGTGTCATTTGCTCGTTATCTAAAATTACTCACTGTTTGTTAAAATTTTGAAAGGTTGCATTAAAAATGTAACGGACAGCTGGTATTTACCACAGCAGAGCATTGATTTCCTACCATCAGAAATACCAAGTAGGCTTGGTGCAGGCATTTTGAAGTGAAGTTTTATCCTCTACACCTCTGACAACACTAAAAAGCTCTTGAATTTTTTAATCTTTTCTTCTCACTTGCTAGAGAAAATAATTCTGTAACTGAGGAGACCTCTAAACGGTCTCTCTAGCGTTGCCATGCATGTGCTGTGCCCATGTGTTGCCATTTCTGGTTGCTCACTGAAGTACAACTGTTTAATGCAGTAGTAACCTGGCCAGCTCAGCAAGAGCACTGCCAAATTTTCTCTCCTGTTGGCCAGCTGACAAGGTTAATGTGTCTCTTCGAAGAAAATGAAATAAATCTAACCCCCATACCTCCCAAACTCCTGGAGAGTCCCAGAACGTGTCATTAGCTCCATGGTCCAGCATGCAAGAAGCATGCATCACCAGTGCTGGGCAGCTGGTTGTGCCGGGGCTTGCCATTTAAACAAGCCCCTTCACAATGACCCTACGTGCATCCGGTAAAGTGCATCACTTTGGATAGAGTTGGTGATGCAACGTTGGGATGGGTAAAAGAGAAACATCAGGGTGGGGGGGGAGGACAGGATTGAAATGTTGGGAAAAGTTCATGAAGTTTTTAATTGCAACTAGTAAAGGGAGGAGAAGGAGAGAAGGCGAGAAGAAAGGGCTAGCAGCAAGGAATTTCCAAAGTGTCTTCCTGCCCCAAGCAAAGCAGGAACTGGGAGGAGAGGCATGGAAGAGGAGCTGGGAACAATATGCTGAGAAAACACAGGGGCTTCCTCTCTCTGCAGGAGAAGACCCCACTCTATTGCAAAGTAAGTGCTTAGCAGTTGACTGCTTCCTAGCATGCATGCCTTCTCTCCCTGGCTGCGTTGCTAAGGGGGAAGGCGCACAAGCCCACCAGGGATATATAGGTCCCCGGCAAACAAGAGGGCTCCAGACAGCAAACAAAGACCGATGGGTATTTATTCCTTAATTACGAAAAGCTTTTAAGAAACAGGCCACTGTAAATCCCGCCTGCTGAGGAAAAGGAGGCAAAGGACCAAGATTTATGTGCGCTGGGGCAAAGAGGAAATAAATATCTCTCTGGCTCCTGATCAATATTATGAGTGTTTTGCCAACCTACAGGGTGTTTTATGAGCTGTAAGGACAGAAAGGGATCATTAATAATTAAATAAAGTCAACCTATTAAGCTTATTACTTCTTACAAGTTAAACATCCCTGACGGACGAAGAGCAGTCCTATAGGAAAGCTGCAGATAAGCCAACCCACGTCTTGTCTTGGACTCTGGACCAGAGCTCTCCAGGCCAGCAGGGCAGTCACCCAGCTTGGAAATTATTTAATTACTGTCTCTGCTGGGGAAGTTACCTGGCTGTGGACTGTGTTCAACGCACTGCCAAACCTGCAAAGTTCTGTCCACCAGCAAGGAGAGACAGAGAGAGGCAATTCAGTGCTGTAAAAATATTCCAAATTCAAGTTACTTCTCCTACCATCAGACCTATTCAAGCAACCAAAACAAAACATTGCCCCAAAAGACACAAATAAAGGTGGTTTCCCATCAGAAGCATTCCCCAAAGCCCCTCACACTGTCAGGGAGCTGTCTTCTGAAGCCCACAGGTCAGGATCTTCTCCACCATTAGCTCTGCTACTACATCTTCCAGTTTTCCTTTTACAGCTGTGCGTTTAAAGAAAAAAAAAGCCCTACTGTGCATGACGGACAGAGATCGCTCATACATGCAAAGCTGAATGTGCTTCTCAAATTAATCATGTCTTGCATGACACCGGTATAATTGTAATTTGGATTCAGCGGAGCTTCTCCACTTTCTTTGCCCTCTCTTCTGACAGTATCCCCCTGCACAGGGCTCCAAAAGAGCTGTTATTTCTGCACTTCTATGCTAGCCTTCCAGTGATGCCACAGAGTAACCAGCAGCTCTCTTTTAGGTGTTAAGACACCTGCAGGATTTATTACCGCACAACATTAATTACCAGCCTGGCTGCGACATACAAGGTTTACTGACTTCAGGCTTTTTAGATAAATATCCTGCAATTGTGGGCTCTGATATATCACATAAAATTGCAGCAAACTTATGTTTTCATTGCGCAATGCTCAATCTAATAATTTTTAAGGTATACTCAATAAAACATACCACATCTGAGGTTTACTCTATATAAAGTTAAGCAAAAGCTATGTGACATACAATGGTAGGGAATACGGCAGATACTAAGAAAAGGCTTATTAAGTTGAGAATAAAGATCGTGTGACAACTGTAAGCCTTGCAAGCTGGTTAAGTCTTTTCTCAATACAAATCCAAGCTTTTTTTGTTCCGTGCAACTATGTGAAATGAAAACAGTCCCTAGAGATTTAACAAAAAGCTTGAAGAATGCCACAAATTGTGCTTTTCCACTAACCCCAAAAGCCCCAGAGTTTTTTTTAAATAGCACTACCAGCAACATTTGGGAGGGAAAAAACCTAACAATGGTAAACTCTAAGGATTTTAAACACTTAGTTTGGTGAAAACAATTAAAAAAGCACTGTGAACAGTGGAGGAAGATGGGTTTCTTCTGCTAAGATGTGCAAGGAGAGACCTTATGAGAATCTGGAATACAACAGCCACGAATGCCTGCTCCCTTCCACCCACCCTCTGCTGACCAACAGAAAAACTATGGAGTTCATGCTCTCATTCCTTTTACCCAGATATTGATGTACAAGCATATAAACATCCAC
>VZTL01034621.1:0-19468 GCA_013400535.1 Scopus umbretta | reverse complement strand
AAAAAAAAAAAAAAGGCTGCTAAGTGAGTTGTCACTGTGTGGTTCTAGATACATACATGAAATGCTTCCATTTCTTGGGTGTTTAACCTCAACGCTTGGGCATACTACAAATATTGCCTAAAAAAAGCCAAAAGCTGCTTTACAACAGTTGCATGGAAATACTAAAGTCAAGGAGTATATTTGCTTCTTGCTTGTTTGCAGCAATATATATATATATGCAGAGAATAGTAATTGCAAACATGTTTCTAATGTATTTCATTATTCATATGTAACCATACTTAACCTGATGTCTTAAGTGTATAAATCAAATCACATTGTGCCAGTACCTAAACACAGACTGGAAATTTCAATTTACATTTTGATAGACAGTCACTCAGTGTAGAAGATTCCATTAATTTGCAATTTGTTAACACTAATTTTCTCCTATAGGAAGGCTATACTTAATGCAATATTATTTGAACTATAACTCAAGAAATCATTACATACTTTTTTTTCCTTTTTTTCTTTTTTTTTTAGGAAAAAATATGAAAATTCCATTTGAAATCAATTTTCACACAAAACGTGGAAGTAGTTTTGAACAGATAACGGAACTGAAAATGAACTATTAGGAAATGGTTTGTGGAAATGAAGGTAGTCTGTTATCTTGGTTATTTATGTCTAAAAATCTGACTGTTTTCACCCCAAATCAGGCTTCTGCTTTCATATTCATATTAGAGGAAGCTCTTGTACAGTATTCAAGGGCGGGGGGGGAGTGACATACAAATATTTCAATACATAAATCTCAATAATCTGTGCCAGGTGAGAGACGGAGCGAGGTAGCCAAGTGAGGTTCCCACAGACCCTGAGTAATGTGGCATGTAACAGGGACGTACATCAGCGCTGTGCTTTCCAGCGGCTCCTCCCGTGATGCGACTATCACAGCGCATTAAGGATACCATAACAGTCGCTGATGTGATCTGCTTTGGAACGTATCACTTCATAAACAGATGAAAGAAGAGAAATGGAGCTTTTCCTCTGCTCATAATGCTGTAAAGTGGAGAAGTAGCATAACTATGAGTGCACCAATGCATTATAAATAATGAGGGGGAGAAAAACCCTCCGAGGTCTACCCAAAGGGCTGACAAACTCGCAGTGTAGACATTAAAGAAATCTCAAATGAAAGGTTGCTTAGCACACAAAGGTGGCTTCAGTGATCTCAAATGGAAAATATATATTGTGGGCTGCAGAAGGGGAACACAATCTTTACCCAAGGATCAGAAACTGGAAGAGGACCATCTAATTACAATACTTCACAAAGACCTTCAAAAATTTTCTTGACAATTTTGATCCTTTGTTACTGATAACTCCTATAGTTTGGTTTACAAGGAACAACAAAAGCCCTTTAGGGGGGCTTTAATATTATCTTTATTCCAGCACAAGCAATAAGATGATACTCTTTGGAGTATTGGGGAAAAAAAAGAAACCAAAACCCAACATTACACTGAATTTATATAAGACATAAAAGAGAAAATACAAGTAATAAACATTGTATTTGAGCATAGACTGTGAAGAAAAACACATTTGGAGCAGCAAGCAAATAAAAACAAATGTTTGCTCTGTGCAAGACAGTAGCAGAAGGCAGGCATGTTTGCAGCTGAAGGTTTAGAGGGCTGGGAAGTACCTGGACCATCCCTGTAGGCAGCATTTCTGTGACCCATGTTCTTCAGATGCTACAGGGATCTCTCCACTATCCAACTCTTCCCTAGCGACTTGGAGTTCTCCCCTCTGCTCCCCTCACCTTCCAACGTCTCCTCACTGGCAATTCCAATATATCCCATACCCTCCTCCTCCTCCTCTCTGACACATCTTCCTTTCTTCACCAACACACCTTTGCCTATTCCACTATGCCACCTCTAATAGTTACTTCTTCAGCTGCTTTCTCCACCTCTTACGTCTCACTGATGCTAAAGACTCTACAGAAATCGTTAATGTCATCAGACTCTTCCATTAGTTGCATTTTTTTAATGACTATTTTTATTTAGTAAAAATTATGTCTCTCTTGGCCGGTTAGATCTCCTGAGGTATTCTCTCCATTCTTCAAGTGATGCGGCTTCCCTCTACCTCAGTTTTAGTGGGCTGCAGGTGTTTGATGCCTTTCTAAAATCACAAAAGATAATTAGTTTAAAAAAGGTTGCTGGTAGATCAGCTCACACTTCTGAAAAAGCAAAGAAGATGAAGAATTAGCTTGAGTAACTAAGACTAACCAAAAATAATAATAATAAAAAAAAAAAGACGACTTGAGAAATCCTCAGCAGTTAACATACACAGAAATCCATGAGGTTTCCTCTGTACCTAAGAAATGAAACCTCAGCGTTGGTTTTTTGTTTGTGTATTTTCAACAACGAGACACGTGATATTGGGGTTGCCCAAATTGTGCCCCAAAAGGCAAGACAAGAAATGGACTCGGCTTTCAAAAGACGCTTGAGTGCTGAAGTACTGCTGAGGCATTTCTAATTGTGCACCTCTGCCTATTAATCACTTGCAAATCTTTAGGCTTTTATGATTTACAAGCCATATGGTTGGTGCTTAACAGTGGGAAACCCGCATAAAACCTGACAGCAAAGAAAATCTGCATCGGAGATGCCTGCCAAAAGTGACAGCAAGTTCTACTTTGAGAACACCTTCGGAGAGAGGTGTGCAGGGATTTAAAAGCTGTGAGCCAGAATTAAAGAATTAAAACCTCTTGCCCAAGCATTCTCAGTGCATAAATGCCCTCTCTCTTTCAGCTACTTCCCTGCTAATCCCTCTTCAGGACACATTTGGAAATTATTTAAAAGAGATAAAATATCCCTAATCTGTTACCAATTAAAAGAAACATGTGAATATTATTTTCTAATTTGTTGACTCAATCTTAAAAGCAAAGTCACTGAAGTAATTACATCGGCTCCTGAATATTTCTATTGTGCTCCTGAAAAACAATAAATAGCAGGTATGTCCTCCTCTGCCCGATATGCCCCAGGGCTGAATGTATCAATAAGTACATCAAAGCCCTGAATGTGAACTGCCAAAAAAATTGTGATTTCTGGTTTGTGACAGCTGCAGCTCAAGGGCTGCCAAACTACTTAGTTACCTCCTAATGGTCTTTGTGCAACTTGGGTTGTGGCTAGGAGGTAGGAAGGAAGAACAAGCCAAGGAGGATAGAAGTGGAATAGTAAACACACAGTGCTCAAGTTGTCCACTTATAGAAGCGACAGATTTCCAGCCGGCCATTGATGTACAAGCTCTAAGCCAGGATTTATAAGAGTGGCGATGTAGGCTTCTTTTTAAAACCCAGACGTGGTGCGACTTGAGTGACTAACTCCTGAAAATTGGTAATTTCCTGGTGGTTAGCAGAAGAAGGTCCACCAATGGGAAAGCAGAAGCTGCTAATAAATTTATAGTGCGTTATATGCCAATTAGACCCCTTCAGCCCTTCAAGAGGCAGTGCCACCAATCAGGTTATCATTCCA
Source organism: Scopus umbretta (assembly GCA_013400535.1). Classification (NCBI taxonomy): domain Eukaryota; kingdom Metazoa; phylum Chordata; class Aves; order Pelecaniformes; family Scopidae; genus Scopus; species Scopus umbretta. The sequence goes on along the minus strand of VZTL01034621.1, from coordinate 15,980 downwards.
CAAATGTACTCTTTAGAGCTGATCTCATCACAAATCAATCCTGCATTTAAAGTGCAATTCTCATTAGTATTACCCGGGAATGCACTTGTGAAACAATGCAAGTGGGTCTTTTTCTTCTCTCCTCTAAGTGCCCTTCCCCAATGCCTCGTGCACAGCTATTTACTTCTTGTACACAGTCACGTCTGAACTTCAAATGGTAAATAATCATTTTGAATACCACATTAATTCTGCATCGAACCAGATTTATTACACACGTCATACTTGGGAGTTTCACCGTCATTCACAAGCCAGCCGTGAATCTCTTGGTTAAATTACATCCTTGTATCTGACCATGCACCATGCAATATTCTATCAATACCGTGACTCAGAGCAGATCTCTCAGCTTCCCAGCCCATGACACCCACAAGTGCTAGGACACCCAATGCTGCTTATTTGGGCATTCAGAAAAAGGAAAAATACAGAAGCAGAGAGAAATAAATAGTCTGTATGGTTTAGCATCTTCGGCACATGTACAGATTTACGTTAAACCTCTGGTCACAGCTTAAACCACATCTCAGTGCTTATAGTCTATGCAAGCAACGCTGTGTTTTGGATGCTTTGCGAAACAAGTTTGCCTTCATTTTCTGCTGAAAAAGGCTAGAAACAGACCTTAGTTTCAGCTTTGTAGCCTACGGTGGTACAAAGGTGCCTTCTGGTCAGGAACACAAGGCAACCTGAGTTACTAGGTAATGCATTTTCCTTTTCCTTCTCAAACTAGGTTCACACCTTGGAGAAGCACACCCAGAAACCTGACCCAACCCTAGGTGGCCTCTACATTATTTCAGTTCAAAATTATTTCAAATTTGTTCTGATTGCACTAAATGCTTTGTGATTTGCTCTTATCAGCTGCCACAGCATGAGCATGAGTAGCAGACAAATGTCTGCCAGATACAAATCTCTCTACAAATGTCAGCAACCATTGTAGCTGTTTTGGCTCTGAGCGCTATGAGACATGCTTGTGGAGACTCAGGAAAAGGGTCACCGGATCTTCTGAGCTTGTGACTTGAACAATAAACCACTATAGTCTTCCACAGCACTTTGTCCTCCTCCTCCTCCTCCTCCACTGGGATGCCCAAGAGCTCTCATCAGAACACAGTAGCCAGTGTTGGAAGCTCACCTCACTGCACCTCCTTGACAGATATAGCATCCACGTTCTGTGGATGTAAGAACAGGAACTCTCCAAAGCAAGATGGACCAAAGAAGCCCTCATTTCCCTGCTCCCTCTCATGTGCAGCCAGGTACACTCATCATATAGTCATGGTAGGACCAAATTTTACTTGCCAAACTACCCCTGCTCCAACTTATTTTACATTTTGTGGAGGCTCTTCACAAGAAAAAAAACCCCACAACCGTTAAGAAGAGCAGGGCGTAATGCCCCAGCCTTGGGCTGTCACCTGCATCTTATTTCTACTTAACCTCTTAAATAACATTGGAATTCACTTTGTCCCCTGATGGGCACCGTAATGAGAACCACCTGTCAATCACGGCTCCATTAGCCTGGACAGACTTTCACTTCCTGAAACAATTTATTGGATTCCCAGAAGCAAATGGACCCTCTTCCTTTTGAGCTAGGTTTTTTTGGGGGAGCTATTCAGCAGGAGCGGGTCTCCCTTCTGTTCCTGCTGAGCGGTCATTGTTTCCCCCGTTTGCTCATGAAAACGGTTTCCTGAGTTGACCCACCTCTTCTTGTCCCGGGCAGGCCGAGTGTTTGCCAAAAACTTCTTTTGACTGCTCAGTTCACCGGCGCTATACAAAACCCACCAGCTGTTTCCAGCCACTGGGGCAGGGGAAAAAGCCAATCATACTGTTAACCCCTTCCCAACAAAAACCCTCTGCAGAAGGAGGTCTGCTTGGGTTGGGTGGTTGGTTGCACACAGAGAGCTAGAGGGGCACGAGCCTGTCATCCTTACAGCAGATGAGCGGGACTCCAAGGTATCCTTCTTACTTAGGAAAGAAATATCTGCTCTCATTTAGCATGAAAACTAAATAAAATTTTGTTTTCCTCTTCCTTTCTCTTGGTTACACTCAAATTGCAGTGCAAAGAAAAATCTTACTAATAGAGGCTAAAACCACTTTCATTGAAACATTATCTTTAAAGGAGTATTTTCATTTCCCTGAATGTGTGCAGTCCTTATGAGGTTCATTTGCAATGCGCCTATCTGTTTTGATGAGATAATAAAATGTATTTTATTTAAAAGTATTTCCATTTTCCCCCAAAGGAATTTAAATGGTCAGTTAATCTTTCTGCTTCAGAACAACCCACTGAGTAAATAAAAGAGGGCTCGAGATTATATAAACCAGTATTTTCTTCATTCTAACACTGGTCTCGAAGAGTAAAATACAACTGTACCTGAGCATCGGCTGTATGCTCTTTTAGTATAAATCAGTTTAACTTTTAGCCTAGGAAAGAAAAAAATGGAAACAAGATGATAGTTATCTCTAGCCTTCTGTGATTCTCAAGTCAATAGTAAATGGGGGGACTCGTTAGTGCCATAGTGATCCAATCAGGATGAAATTATGCAGTCATGTAAGAAATAATATCTATTAGGCTAATTTAATCAACGAATACTTTACAGATGAATTAGAATGCAGAATCCAATTATTTCAAACATTTGGACTGTCAGCCGCTGTGTTTTTGAAGCGGTGGAAAGGGAGAAAAGGAAGGTTTAAGGATCCTTTTAAAACGAAGGTGGCTGGGCTGTATTTATAGCAGGAGAGCTTATAACAGCAGAAAACTGACAACTACAATCAGCACCTTCCGCGGCTCAGAGGGCTTGTGCCCAGGCGGCTCTAATCTAACCCTTCTCCGCAGCTCCTGGGGCACCTTCCTCTGGGATATTGGTATGGACAGCTTGATTTGCTGTTTCCAGTGGCTGATAATTACTGTCTCAAGTCTCGATAATTTCCCCTTGCCAGTCATCCTTTTAAAAGAAGGCTTACACTCTAATTACAATAGGTCTTTTTTTATTTTGAGGAGAAGATGTGCCCCTGGATCGGTGCAAAATACCCTGGTGTGGCAGAACTCCATCGGTTGCATGTCGTATTTATTCCCCTTGAAAAGAAAGAGCTTGGTTTACAATGCCAAGCAAAGGGAAATAGTATACATATAATTTCTACTAGAAGGGGAAATTAGTTTAAAATGCATCTTGACTCATATAGGAGAGGGACAGAAGAACTGAGGGCTGCGAGTACACACAAATCATATCCTTGATCCAGTGTGACTCAACATCTACTTTGCTGATGCCTTGCCAAATCACAAGAGGATCATAATGCTCACCAGAAGACCACCATTCCTCCACCAAGGAGGTTTTTGGATTGGATCCTTGCTACAGAATAAAGGCACAAGCAATTCCACATCCATGGCCTCTCCCTGGAGAATTTTCTCCCCAATCCACTTGAACTGGCGTTTCATAGAGAAATACAGCAGCCACCCTCCGGCTGAGAAGTGTCTGTGAGAAGCCTCATCACCTTTCATAGTTCAAGGTGGGCTTGCGTCCCCCAGCACTTCTCAAGAAATAGTGAAAGATCTTACACACAAATCTACAGCAGCCAGTCTCATCACATGGGGCCTGCCCATTGCATTTACTGTTAGAGCAGTTATTTCAAGAACTGAAGATGGCAAATGGGTATGTTTTGCTCAAGTCTACAGGATAAAAATGACTTTCCCCCCTTTCTCATCATTAATAGACAAGCTACTCCTGAAAGCTATTACTAGCTTGTACAGACGAAAACAAGGCTACAAGAAAGTGATGAAGTCTTTAACTACCCCCTGGACTACCTTCCACGAAGAGCTGAATGATCTTCATACTGCAGCTTAAGCTAAAAAACACCCCACCTCATGCCATTCTGTTGGCTTAAAGATTTCTTTTGAATATTTGAGCGATATTACGAAGAACACAGAAAACCTTTTGCCTGTTGCAGAATGGAGATGCCCCACTGCTCTGTAAGGTCTGTGCTGCAATTCCCAACATACCTGTGATCCAAACATTTTTCTGCCCTGTCATCTGGAGCGGTTAATGGACTCTCTCATTGACTGGCTCTTGCTTATTTAAACATTTAATGCTCTTCTGATGCCCAAATTATGCCTGTTTCATGTGATGGATTAGTCCAGAATACAGCAGTGACAATTTTCTGCAATCTGTGGAATATCAAATTTTCATTACTTCAGGAGGAAAAAGTAAAGTTATAAGTAAACTGTTGTGATTGATAAGGAGCAGAGGAATACTTAATGCGGTGGTTCATTGGAAGCCTTGATGAATGCCTGGCAGGACTATGATGAGTCTCCACAGAAGACATGCAATAGCTCTGGGAAGATTTAAGATATTTATTGCTCAAATAAAACAAAACCAAGTGAGATGAGTAGGTGAAGTAGCACAGGGTGATTGCAATCTGCTGATCAAGACCAAGTGCAATTCTAATTTTTGCAGAGCAGAAACAAACTAATTTTCCAGCTTGCCTATAGAACGCTGATGGTTATTTTAGGAATTTCAGACGCTGCCTTTCTTCAATGAGGAACTGAGGATCACTCCAGATTCAGGTCTTCATAGCGGATTACCTTCTAGCTAACACTGGCAGTTCTACTTTTGGGTGGTAAATTATTTAGCAGTACCTTTTGAAGATAAAGATATAAGAATCCTCATGGGCCCCGCTCCTTCCAGCAGCAGCATTTCCAGCTATGAGACTATCAACGTCAAGCTGAGAAAGGTTTTCCAAAAAGGAGCATTCCTGGCATGGTTATATGGATGCTACCTGCTGAAGTTTGTACGCACTGATGTCTAGTAGAAGCACTAACTTTTGCTCCAAAGCAAGTTGTAGAGCTTCTCTGAAGAGACAGGCTGCTTTCTTATCAATTATAAATCTCTCTTATTCAGGACTTCGATGGCAATAACATGTCAACAATCTTCTTGTGATGGTAGAAGCAGATGTGATCCCTCCACTCTGAAACAGTTGCTGAACTAAGTCTTTGTGAAAATCCCTGACTGCGAGCAAGGAAGGGACTTTGTATTGAAAGCATCTTCCCAAAACAGTTCAGACTAAGGGAATCTTCTGAGAGATACAAGGAAGAAAAAAAGCCATCAGTGAAGAATATTGGTGCGTTTGAAGGGAGGGCTGCATCAGAAGCACCTTCTCCTTCAGAAAAGGGAGCTCACCTGAGTCCACAGTGCTGTTTTGCCATTAAAAAAGGCACAGTTACAGTTACGCAGTGAAGAGAACTGATTTTTATTTTCAGTTTACTATTACTGGGTGGGGTTGATGGATGTTTTGGGCAGAAAAGTCTGAAAGGAGGTTTTGTGACCCAAGATGATTAACACAGTTGTCTTGAGTGTAGTTTGTCTATTCTGAAAAGAAGCGGGGGAGACTCCAACTAATCCACCAGCAATCTACTGCTGGCAGACAGATGCACCGATTAGAAATGGCAGCTTTGCAACAGGTTCAAAAATCAAAGTAGAGTTAAACTAGCTAGCTGTTGTATGTTGTTGAGAAAGCTGCCCAAGAGCTACAACTATCCTGCCAATTTTCAGCTTTTCTAGTTTACCTACTCCAAGAACCAATATGGTGTGATCGAGAACAGCAGTGGCTTTGCTGGCACTCCAAGGAGGATAAAGATGATCCTCGTAACAAAATGAAGGACGCTTACAACTCTATTTGCAGGCTGAGAACATGGTGCCTTTGGAGGATGCTTTGGTATTTCAGATGCGGAGTAGAACCCAATGACTGGATCTGTTATAGCCAACTATCAAAACAGACCACGCAAGAAGGAATACTAAGGATCTATTGCCTTCCCTGCAAAATGCTTGGACTTTCCAGGGCTATAAGGCTGGGCCATCACATGCCCCAATCACTTGCCCTCTGCTGATAATGTTCAGAATGAGATTCTTAAGCTGTAAGTAATCAACCCATTTTGTCTAATGTAAAAGGTTATTCTACCCTCAAATAAATAACAATTATGGATTACTCTGAGATCCAAACAATGTGACACACCTAGCTGGTTATTTTGTATGGCTTTTATAGCAAAAAAAATGTTCCTATTATCGATGTGATCTGGCAATTATAATGCAAGTTTTAATTTCTTGTCTACGTTAAGAAATTTTATATTTTCCATCTGAAAAAAAGCCAGGCAGCTGCCACAAACAGTCAGAAGGAGATATATCAAGTTTCTGAGCATTATTTATTTTTTTTTTTTAGTTCCTGGTTCAGACCAGAAAGGCTGGACCACTGAGAACTGCCGGGTCAGACCCTAAATCGCATCTCGGTGGGGAACTGATCCCAGTCCCAGAACCATGCGCAGTGAGCTGAGTGCCAGCAGTCCCAGCAGTCTTGCTGTTTGCTTGCAGTCCATCTTTTGGGAATTGCTTCCACTTCTGAGGAATACAATTACCTGGCAGCTACCTTGTACCCTGCCTGGATGCTTCGAAAAAAGCTATTGCTCCCTTAGAGATCAAGTGGGCAGCAGCCCCTTAACAGGAACTGGTCTATGAGCTACCACCACATGTCTAATTAATGACCCTGCCGGTCGCAGCTGGAAGAGCTGAGCTGGGGGTGATTAATTAAATTAGCTGGCAGAGGAAATTACAGTGGAAAAGCCAAAGTTTGATTGCTCCATAATTAACCGCAGTGCAAATAATATCTGCATCTATAACTTCCAGCGATGAGATCAGAAGCCAATTGAATTTGGCACTGATTGAAGCTGTAAATATCCTGTGGTGAAAAATGATAGGTTTGTTCTGAAGGGAAAACTTACAGAAATGGACATCCAGCGGATGCAAGAGGGGAGTAGGGGACACGGGAGGAAAGAGCACTGGAATTAGATCTTGATTTCAGCTGATTTCTGTAGTCTTCTGGAGCGATGAAGGACTCAACATGAAACAGGACATAGTATTTTAAAAATCTGCTATAGCTGCTGAATGCTGTGAGACTCCTTATCAGAGATTCAGCAAATCTAGAAAGTAACTGCCACCTAGATAATTCGGTCCCTTGCCTTGCTCCCCCGTCATGTGTTTACTAGCAGTGGGATTCATTGCTTTCCCTGGGAGATGACTGCACAGCTTAAGATAAGCAGTCCAAGCACTTCCTCTCAATTTCATCCCTACTTCTAGGACCACTTTCTTGAACTACAAGAACCCATTTTTCCAAGGAGCGTATCACCTCCAAATGCCTGTGAACCCCTCCATCCCTCCACTATTATTATCATTTCATTAACACCCTTATTCATCTCTCTCCTGAAGATACTCACTGAAGACTTGAAATCTTTCTTATTGCCCTTCTCTGTAATTCCCTTTCTGTTTTGGCAAGTTATGGTCGCAACATGTACCCACCACAATCCCCGTGTCAAGCTGAATTACTGTGAGTCTTATCCCACTTTCACGGCTGATGTAGTCCTGGCTTCAAGGAAGCTCAGAGTTTTAACTGAGGACTGAGATGCGCCCCCGCCCTGCCAACGAGCCAAGTTTTATTTAGGTGCTTGGCAAACTGCTACCCAATGTACTCTTGGATAAAAACTGCATATTCCAGAAAATACTTTTTTTTTTTTTTTTTTTTAAAGCAGTGAAACTGGTTTACCTGAATGTTGAACTAATAGCGAAAGGGCATGATATACATATATGAAACAATATATCATATTTTATGTAGTTTATAGGGTATTTTGCTCTGCTTGATACATATACGTTTGGTAGACATATACACCTCAGATGAAACTGTACTTATCAAGATTCCATTAAAAACCCAGAATCAAATACTCTGAGGCCAGCAAGAATTGGACGTTAGCAAAAGGCCACCAAATTATACCGCAAACCCTGAGGAAACCTGAAAGCAAGCACTGCAAATGAGAGCTGATTGCTGGGTTTGGGCCAGGTGGCATAATTCAATCTACTGTTTTCTGTGGAAAACTCAGGCTCTGCCTACACCAGCAAATAAACAGGTACAACGGAAACAAACGTGTAGGTTGGAGCAGCTGGTGCAAGGACCCTATATATTAATGATACAGGGACATTACCTTTAACTGATCGAACCTCAGCCTTTTAATCAAATTTTCCCAATAAGAGGTTCAAAGCACCATGGGTCGGACCCTTATGTTCAAAGTAGTGTCTGGAGCACACTGGGTGCATGCGGACCTTCCGGTTGGGTTTCTCCAAAGGGAATCTCATTTGTGTACACCAAGACCATCCTGTGAACCAAACTAGTGCCGGCTCCTGCTCCAGTCCAAGCAGACCTTGGCACCTACTTCGTGAGACCTGCTCACCAGGTCTGCTGCCTTGCACTGAGTGGTATAAACGGGGCCCAAGCAAAAGCATATTACAATTTCTCTATCTGCATGAAAACAAAAGCACAATATTGATTGTAAACACAGAAGTCCTCCTCTGCTTTGTCATTTCTTTTTCACTGATCTGAGAGAGCCCAGACCAATCATAAAAACTCTGAGGAGACCTCTCAAAGTACATTAATAAACAGCACAGTTATTGATTGCTGTCAAAGAAAATAGGCGCATTCAAATTTACAAGCTACCCTACCCACATACACACTCGTAAGCTGTCCGTTAAACACTGCTTGACAAATCATTCTCATGATAAACTTGAGACTCAAACAGTTTCCCTGCAGAGGAGCCAGGCAGTGCATCCCATTCCCCTCCTCAGAAACATAGTCCTGTTCTTGCTTGGTGAGCTCTGGCGCATTATACACATTTCTGTATTACAAGCAGCTCTGTCTGTTAGCCAAAGCTATTTGTCTCTAATCTGGGGAATAATAAAACCAGCTTCTTTTTTCTATCACTTTATTAGTCTTGGGCTGTCAATGCTATTTTTTGCTTTATCCTGAAAACCTTCCCTGTAGACTGGGTTGATTCCTGTATGTCCCACTACAGCAGTGAGATAGTCTGCCACATCTTGACTGTTAAAAATACAAACCAAACCTCTCTTCCCCAGGGTAGCACATGCACTTGCCTCTTAATACAGTATCATGGTTGAAGGGTATTTTCCTTGTACTATGAAACATCCTTTCTGAAGCTTATGGTAAAATTTACACTGTAACATCTCATGTTCTCCTCCCTTATTCCACATTTTAACACATACATTGGTATCCAATAAGCTGTCTGTCTACACAAAAACACAAATGTGACAACAAACACCAGCTAAAACGTCGGATTTGGACATATATTAATTTCATGAGTCCCAAAACTTTCTCAGAAGTGTCACTTTCTGGACAGTCTCTTCTCTCATTTCTTTTTAAGCATTCCATTTGCATATTCTGTGCCTCCCTAAGTTTAGTCTGGTTCTCCACGCCTCCCCTCCAAACAGCCCAAGACCCCTCCTAAATGTGAAACCATGCTATGTCCTCATGAAAAAACCTCAACATCTCAGTGACTTATTTGTAACAGAACTATCTTCGGTCATACAAAACCTTGCATTTCAAAGGGACCTTATGCAGCTGAGTTTATCTAGTCTCCAAATATGTTTCATGGAGGCACCCGCAAACCTGTGTGCCAGCTACACGCTGCCATACCGGTCCTGGGGCTGATCTGCATGCGGTGCCCCAGGCAAGGGGCTTCACGAAGGCTAAGTGTTGAATGGACATGAATTAGGGAGAAATTCCACAACATAATCAAGAAATGTTCCCTTTCCCCAATTTCAAATTCTCTGTTGGCTTTAATTAGCTTGCCCTAGAGGAATAAACCAAGCAACAAGGCTGGCAAACTCTTAAAAGTATAAAGCAAGTTGTCTCTGCACAGCTCCTACCCGCTTGCATTTGAAGCTATGGGATATTCTCTCTCTCTTTCTCTCTTAATTAACATGGTTCTTTAACATGTAAACTCAGCAATATTTTACAGGGTGGCTCCATGGAGAAAAAACCTGTATCTGTCTACAAAATGATAGTACCAGTGGATTTCTATTTAAATAAGAAAGCGAACAAGAAAAGGTCCAACCAAATTATAACTGAACATAAGATATACTTTACAGGAGCAATGGCTATTATTTCCAGAAGTGACCTGATAAGCTGAATGATTTCACTGTGTCTAAAAGGGGCCAGATCCTTAGCTAGAATATGGGCAGCTCTTCTGACCACCTCAGTCTGCTAACACGTTGCAGATCATGGTCTACATCTCTCCAGTCGAGAAACCTGTCCTCTTTTATAGACTGCAGTGGAGATTACCGGCCAGCCCTATCGAAGGCAGCAGTGCTCAACCTTTCTAGGCTCACAAATACCTGATGATTAAATCAGCAAGGAAAGGCTGTGTGCAATAAACCTGAGCTGCACGTAGTCACCCCATGCACAGGCAGAGGGTTGGACATTTCCCAGAGATCATGTATGTGGATCACAGCACGGGCACACCAGTAAATCCTTGTCTTCCCCCAAGGGATGCCAGCCAAAGCAGGCACTGACCTATACCAATACTCTCCCACTAGCAATGGTGTCCACAGCAGCCAGCTGAAACCACAGCTAGGTGCACCTACACCAACCAAAACTGCAGTTCTGTCTACTTCTCAAAATTACAACTGCAATAATATTTTCCATCCATTAAAACGTCTATTTTGGACTGGAGATCCGAACAAGTAACTTTAATTTCTGCAGTGGCTTTCTTTTGCCTTACTGCAACATGCCAATCCAAGCAATCTCGGGTATCTATTTATGACTGGTCTGAGCTGCAGGAGTTGCACAAGTGGCCAAAGCAGATCTGGTCTGGAAAGACAGGAGCTCACACATGCAATTAGCAAAGGATTAGAAGACGCGAATTTTCGCTTCTTGAGATGAGAAAGTAAAAAAGCCAGCTTCTGGCTATTATCTCAAGTTGGAGGCTGAAGATATCCTTCAGTTTTAGTCCGTAGTGACACAATCCTATTCTTTCCATTTGTGGAGGAGTCTTAAAAGTGTTAATTGAGGTTGTAATTTAACTGTGCGTGCACCTAGGTTTTCCAAGTCTGGCTGGTGCTGTAGAGAAGTGAAAACACAACAAAAACATCCCTTAGAAATTCTGACCTGGATGATACCAGGAAAATTTAAATCTTTTGGGGAAAAAGATTTAACTGGGAGATTTCTAGGCCATGACATAATCATCTGTTCAGCATGAAGACTTTTTGAAGCATATCCCATCTGTACCTTTTGAGGCTTACCAATTATTAAGAGATGGCTTCTTCTCACTACCCATACGTCTCTGCAGACTCACACAAAAAATGCTTCAGCGACAGGACTTTGCACTGTCTGCACAATCTAGTTAATAGGCACAGTAAGGCATTTCATTTCACTCTAATTCCTACCCTCTAAAGGCTTCAATTCGTCACCTGTGTTCACCTCAACACATTTTAGCCTGCTATTTAATTACTTTAAAGCTAGAGTGATGGTGGTCTTATTTCTTCTGGTCACTCTTCTCTTTCAGGGGTTCACTGCTGGCTCCCCCACCAGCACCCGCACATCTGAAAATCCAGCAGTAAGCGCATTGCCTCTGACAAACGGATAATATTTGAGAGCCGTGGGGAAACTGCATTTGGGCTGATGTGTATATCAAGTTTCAGTCCAGTCAAAAGCCAGCACCATCTTTTCACTGCTGCCCTTTTCATTTAGTTATCTTACTGAAGTCTTATCTCCCCAGTCCCTTGCCATAGGCTACCAGCTTCCTGCAGAGCCAGAAACAAAGCTCAGTCTTAAACAAAGGAAAAAAAAGGAAAAAAATCACAAAAGAGAGAAAGTTGGTCACAGTTACTGTTATGGAGCCCTGCAGGTTCTGTAGCCACGACCAAAGCAAAGGCATGCTGCTGCTTCTGTGCCTAGTGTCACCGGCCAGCAAAGCCACCAGTCGCACGGCAAGGCACTGTCTTTTTTTAAAGTACTGTTAAGCATTGCCACCGCTGGTTTTAGGGATGCTCTTTTCTCCGCTGTACCACCAGCTCAAACAAAGCGATCTGCAATCCAAACAACCTCCAAAGGGCTGAAATGGTCAAAAACAATGCAGGAGGATGAAGGAACATAACTACCACCATCACTAGTGACCACTACCGAAAGCTTCTTGTCCATGCGACACAACCTTCTGATAACATCCCACCTATGTTAAGCCCAGAAAAAAAGTAACGTGAGGACCACCTTCCCAGGCTCTTAGCCTAAGTGACAGTCTTAACCAGTGACAGCCTGTCCTCATATTTAACGACAGCTGGTTTATATATCTCTTAACAGCAGAAAATGCATATAGAAACTTTAAAAATAATTTATATACTAACACTTCAGCAGCACAAACCAAGAAAAAAACTGGCCTTAGAGTAACTGCTGTTATGCCAATTGAATTTAAACCAATTTGAATTATATGTTTAAACAGCTTTATGTTTGGTAAGACCTGACATAGAGACAGCCATGACCTTAGGGCAGGAGAAATGAAAAGAACAGGTTAAACACCAAGTACACAGAAAAGCTTCAAATAAAATGTTTTACATAAGCTCTGTTTCTAACAAAATATGTATTTTTTTAATATGCTGAGTGTTTTCCTTCCCAGCTAAGCAGCTCTGTTGAGTTCCTCAGCAGCAGCAAGCGCATAACTTACAGTATTTTTGGAAGTTGAACATATCTCATAGATGAGCCTTTGGATCTGACCTGAGGGACCTCGTAATAGCTGATGCTTGGCATTTGGCACTTTTTTCCTCAATTGCCTTTTTTTTCCCCTTTTTATTATTACAAGTTTCAGCCTCACAAACGCCTGAATTTCGATAGCAACACAAGCGTTAAATGCTTCTCCTTTTGGAAATAACTGATAAAATAGCTACTATTACAGATTGTGAGGGCAAAGATCGCCTTGGTAAGGCTGCCCAATGCTTTATACAGTAAACCTCATTTTTCAGTTGCTTTTAGCTTGCCATTTTTAAGATTAAACTCTCCATATTTACTCCTCAGGTGTTGGGGAGTAGCAGATATGTGCATGCACACATACATGGAGCAGTGTGGAACTTAATTTCAGTGTAAATGATAAAAAATGGGTTCAAGTAAGCCTAACTAATGTAAATGGACTCCCCTGCAAATGTTCTGTTGAAAAGTTCAATAATTTCTGTGTTTTTGAAAAAAGGAGTTGCTCCTGGAGTCACAGAAGTATCTGTTGCCCTCCCAGTAAAAACCCATCCAATTTGATAGATGCTAGCTCCTCTGAAAATACAGAGCATGTGAGCTTATCAGGTTTCTGGTGGTGGTGTTTTGTGTTTTTTTTAAATGCTCCTCTACACTACACTTGCCCTGTCTCAGAGTTCAGACTGCAAAGCTGCGCTCCTAATTTAGGTATTTCATCTTAGCTAAAATAAGCACCATAAAGATCATCTCACAATTAGCATGGTTTCAATCTCTAGTCCATGCAGCCAATTCTAAGCTTCACAAGGCAGTGATTTTTATTTTTAAAAATATATAAGGAAAAAAATGTACCCTAGAGCCTACCTGTTACCTATTTCAAAACTATTCACCACCAATCTGTACTTTGATCCAAATGAGCAATAGCAGGGTGCTGTTTCACCTTATGCCTAATCTGCTCTAGCTGTGGGCTGCTACTGGAAGGGCTGATGTGCCTCCATCTGCCCCCTTGCCCCTGGCCATGAACTCCCACCGCTTCCTTTACACTGATACAGTGCTCACACAGGCTGCAGGGTGGAAGGGACCTGTTTGCCACACCAGAAGGAACCTAATGCACCAAAACTATAGATTTGGATAGGATCCATGAGCTGACTGGACTCACACTTGCATGACTATGGGGGAAAAGGACAGAAACATGCGGTTCTTGGTGGAGGGAGGAAAAGATGGGTGGCCTCTTTCAGCACATACACCACACGACCCAAACCTGATGTTGCTTTCTCAGTAAAAGACTTCCAGATCTCTTCAAGACCCTAGAGAAAACTAACCTACCTGGTCTTCTTTGCACTTCTACAGAAGAGCTAACTATCATCCTGGTCCGGATTCTGGACTGAAATATGGCATTTGCTTATGGATCTGTCCCTTTGCAAGCCTGCGACAATTTTGGGCTGCAGTTAGATGGATGGGAGGCAATAGTCACCGAGGGATGGGAAATGCCACTGTCACATAGGTACTGTTGTCCATCTTTTCTAATGGCTGAATTTGCTGTGGCATGCAATTGAGTCTCATTTCTACTTTCTTTCTAAATGCTTATAAACGTATTGAGGAATTTTCTGGGGAAAGACTAAACCACAGTGGCTGGCATCTGACTCATTTTAAGTGGTACTGGCCTTTGGCCATGAGCTTGATGTAAGCCATATTCCTTCTCAATTTATAAATACAATACCCAGATTTTTCTCATTTGAAATTAATCTCTTTGTTCCAATTAGCTCTTCCATTCCTCTGTTGTAGTACCACCGTTAAACACTGGCCCAAGTAGTTTCTAATAAACACAGCGACAGGTATCTATTGATAAGTTTTGTTCTGACCTTTTCAAGTAGCTTATGGCCAAGCAGATATGAAGTCACAGTGAAGACACTTTGGTCTTCATATCTGAGATGCTCTCTAGCAATGCTAGGTGTTTGGGAGAGAACTAACAGAAACCAAGAAATAATCAGTCCACATCTAAACCGAAAATTAAGTTTGAAGCCAAGAGCCTACACTGTTTTGAGACCTTTAGAACAGGCACTCAGCCAACAGACTGGTTCTTATTCTAACAAACAAAAAAATAACTTTTTCTGACAGTTGATTATTGACTTATGAGTACTGTTTTCCCAATGTATCTCCCCACTGTCTCAGTCATCACTGTTCATACAATAGAAAGAAACACTCCTTGCTTGAGTCCTGAACAAGAAGCCTAGATTTCCCAAAGTGTAACAGCTCATCAATGTCCTTTTTAGGGAATTTCAGCTTAATTTAGTGCTTTTCAGTGTGGCAGCCAAATATACACAAAAGTAGAATGAAAAATTTTCAAGAATCTCAGCAGAATAAAGGTACCTTGACTTGATTGCACCTCCAAGGTAAAACATTTCAGTCTCTATCACCTGTCCTACTGCAGAAACTTCAAGAGGCAAGATGTCCTCAAGCAGCTCTGATTTGTAAGCTTAATACACTCAAGGATGTCTTTCTTCAAGTCTTCGGGGTATATTCAGAGTGGGTTTCTCAGTTTGTCATCAACACTGAAAACTACCTTCAAAAACAAGGGATGACTGTTTTCCACAATTCCTGGGGATGACGTGTTATGGGAAAAACCCACCAAATGTCACTGGACTTCTAAGAAAACAGCAAGAAGCTGCTAAAACATGGACTGTTGCCTTCCTGTTACTCTACAGTATGAAAGCAAAGCTACTTGTCTTCTCTTTCAAGGCTCCTTGAAGGCCCTCGCCTTCTTCTTTTTATATTAGTTCAGTATTCAAAGCTTGACCCTTGCCTCTGGCCCACTACTCTGATCTTCATTTCTGTATTGTCACCACACCCTTAGTATCTGGGTTTGAGGAGAATCTTAGTGTCTTAGCTAGGAGGTATCTTTGCTAGCAGGCATTGAAACAAGGCCAAAACACAGCTCTCCCCTGTCCTCTTTAAAAACATTTTTCAAAAGATGAACAACAAATGGATGTATGGATAATCTAGCACGAGACACATAAAAGAAAGCGAGAAAAAGACAAAAGCAAAGAGGATTTTTCTTTGGCTCTTCTCTCCAAAAACTCCAGATTACACCAGCAATACTTGGACCAACTGTCTAGAAGGTAGTCGGTAAGCAAGATGAAAAGGACATACTATTAACTCAGTGTAACTGGAACTCTCTGCTGACCATGGGCCATATGGGTCCAAAACATACTACATCACAGCACCCACACAGCATGCATATGTTCATGTGAGGTATGAATGCAGAGCGCAATGTGTCCAGTCCATATACACATACAAATTAAACATTCAGAGAATTTAATAGAAGCAGTACCTATGCTATTTAGATTAAAAAAATATATAAATAGTATTGTGGCTTTTATGTAATATACGATCATTAAGGTTGGAAATGACCT
>VZTL01034618.1:54960-65304 GCA_013400535.1 Scopus umbretta | reverse complement strand
GGAATTTTACACGGGAAAAAAAACATCGCCTGCAAACCGCACTCATGACTCAACGTTTCTGCTGGCCCCGGTTTCTCCGTCGCTTGCCAGGGGAAGCCCGTGGCCTCCCCAACCTCATCCCCTCGCATGGAAATCCGGCTCATCCGCCAGCTCCATCCTCTCTCCCCTTTGGTTTTTCCTCCTTTATTTTGTGGGGGTGGGCGGGTGTCCTTGATGGCAGGGCTGGGAGGTTTGCAGAAGGTTGGGCTGGGGAGGGCGGCGAGGCTCTGAGAGTCAGAGCAAGTTGCTGTGTTTTTTTCTTGCCGCTGCGAAACGCCAGCTGGCAGGAAAAGATTTGAAAAGCATGGGGGGGGGGAGGAAAAAAAACCAAACAAAAGGGGAAAAGAAGAGGGAAAAAGGGGAAAAAGAAAAGAGAAAAAAGAGAAAAAGAAAAAAGAAAGAAAAAAGAGAGAAAAACAAAGAAGAAAAAAGGAAAAATAGAAGGAAAAAAGAGAAAGAAAAATAAAAAACAAGGAAAAAAGAAAAAATAAAAGAAAAAGGCAAAAAGGAAAAAGAAAAAAGAAAAAAAAGGAAAAAAGGAAAAAGAAAAAAAAAAAAAAAAGAAAAAAAGAAAAAAAAAAAAAGCTAAAAAAAGGCTGGAGGCTCACAGCAAAGCAGATGCTCAGCCGGAGCCTTCCTGAGCAAATTCCCTCTCCGGCGGGGAAGCGCGCTCTGGAGCAAAATTCATCGCCGGACGTAGCATGGAGGGAGGGCGCCGCGTGTTCTGGCTCCCCAGCAAGGGGACTGACATCAACCTTGAGGTGCTGGCGGGGAGAGGAAAACAAGCCCGTCACGAGGCTGGAAATACGGCTGAGGTTAAGGAGGGACTCGGCTCTCCCAGCCTCTGCACCTAAACCCGGCTGCAGGCCTGCCGGCGCGGGCAGCCCGTGGCAAGGACGGGCAAAACAAACCCGTGCCAGCGGCACCGACGGGCACAACCGTGGCCATGGGGCGGCCGTGGGGCGGCCGCTCACCGCCGCGGTGACCTTCAGCCAACCCTCCAGCCTCAAAAGCAAGCGAGCGGCGCGGTGCCGGCGCGGTACCGGCGCGGTGCTGTCACGAGGCGAGAGCCTGGCCGGGTTTCGGCACGCTCCCGTTTTTCTTCTTTACTCATTTTCTGCCCGCCGGGTCGGGATCCTTCTTCCTTCCTCCCTCCCCTCCCACTCTCCGCCCGACTCACTTTGACTCCAGTAATAATTAACCATTCCAATCATTATTGCGACCGCTAATATTAACCCCCCCCTCCCCACGCCCCGTTTTGCCCCCTGCCTCAGTTTCCCCTCGAAGCCAGAAGGAAACCGCATCCCTGCAAGGAAAGGGCGGGGGGAGCCGAGCAACCCGAGCGATGCCGGCAATCACCGCCGGTGATGAAGCGCTGCTCTGCGGCTCTCCAGATGCGGCCCGTCGGCCGTGCCGCCCAGGGCCGACGCCGGCTGATTGCTCGCAATATTTCGTGCGCCGCTCGTATGCAAATCGCCGGCGAGACCCTCCCCGGGGAGCAGCCTCCAACCGCTCGCTCATTGGTACCACCGCCGGACAAGCTGTTTAGTTGAAACTGGATAAACAAGACGCTGGTTCGTTACTGGGAGGGAAGCGGGTGCTGGATGCCTGAGGTGCTGCGGGAGCCCCCCTTGCTGGGCGAGCAAAGTGGGGTGCCCCCCGGCATCCTCCCTGGTGATGCTGAGGCCCCATGTGGTTCAGGCCGCTTGCAACAGAAATAAAAGCAAATAAAAGCTCTCTCAAGGATGGGAGAGCAAATGGATCCTCATCCCGGTTCCGGATCCGCTCTGCACACGGCTGTCTCGTGCGCCAGCTGCTCGTGGGTGCTGCAAGCGGATGCAGTTGGAGGCGCGAGGCTGCGCTCCCTGGGGAACGTGATGGGGATGGCTCATGGTCCCCAGGCCGTGCTGCCCCGCGGGCGCCCACTCAGCCCTCTGGCCTGGCAAAACCACGCCAAACCCGGTGGCAGAACCCGGCACCTGCCCGGCACCGCGGCTCGGAGCCATCCCGCACCCCGCACGGGGATCTCGGCTGGGATGGGACTGCTCCCCAGCTGTGCCTCCGTTTCCTCACCTCTGGGGTGGTCCAGGTTTGTGCGCGGTCTTGGGGCTCCCGTCCCCAGCCAGCACTGCCGGGCTGGGAAATGCCAGCCCAGGAGCACAGGTATGGATTGGGCTCGTGCCCCTGCCCCATGCTGGGGTCCCAGACCTCCTCCTCTGCCGGGTGTCCCCGTCCCCAGCAGCCCTGGAGATCTCAGAGCGTGACGGGTGGCCGTCACCCCCGGGACATTTCCAGCTCTCCCGGCCATGCCACTGGGTCCATCCCCTCTGGCTTCCGCGGGTCAGGCTCCGCCCCGGCCACAGACAGATTTTCCCCCAAAACCGGTCTGCAAATTCCCACTGCAACAGCCAAACCCAGCCGCCGCGGGATGGCCGCTGATGGGCAAAGGACGGACCCTGGCACCCAGCTGCGCCCCGTCCCCCTCCCACGCTCCCACTCCCTCTCTGGGAGGCAATGGGGCTTTGCCTCCGGTGCCACGTGTCCCTGCCGTGTCCCTGCCGTGTCCCCACCATGTCCCCTTCCCATGTTTTAGATGAGCATTATTAAGTATCACCAGTGGTCCCAGTCCCATTGAGACCCCCTTGCCAGGACCCACGGTTACAGGCAGCATTACCCCGTCCCCCCTTTGCCTTCCCGTGGTCCGGTTTCACGGCATCTCCTGCCTTTGTTTTTAGGGCAGCCGCTCCGGCGTGCCGAATCGCGCCGTCCAAGCCAGAGTCCCATCAACCGCCGGCTCCCCACCGCCGGCACGGCAAACCCCCAGCCCCGGTCAGGAGCACCCCGTGAACGCCACGCTTCGGCATCTGCCTGCAGACAGCTCTGCCCGCCGGAGACGAATTCGGCTGCGCCACTGCCGGGCTCTGCCCTCTAAGTCATCTCCCGCCAGCAGCAGACAGCTCGGTAATGAAGCGTAATGCTCTGACACTCCCCTGAGTGACAGTGGCCAGCACCG
The DNA here is from genome assembly GCA_013400535.1 of Scopus umbretta. NCBI lineage: Eukaryota > Metazoa > Chordata > Aves > Pelecaniformes > Scopidae > Scopus > Scopus umbretta. The sequence goes on along the minus strand of VZTL01034618.1, from coordinate 62,252 downwards.
GCTGCGTCCCAGCGGCTCGGCACGGCCTCCTCTGCCTGCCGGGGGTGGAAAACAGAGGGGGAAAAAATGAGCATCCCCTCGCCACGAGCGGGGCTGGGGGCTGCGGAGCGGCGCGTCTCCCCAGCTGGCAGGGTGGGAGCTGGTAGCCCTGGCTGGACCTCTGCGAGGGGATGCTCAGCGGCAATCCCCTGGGGAAAAGGGAAAAAAAAAAAAGAATAAAAACGGGTTGAAAAAAATAAATCGAGCTTAAAAAAAATAGAGTAAAAGGGGTTTGAAAAAAAATAAATTGAGGTTCAATGTCGTGTGATAAATTAGTTCAGTATTATACATTCCCCGTCTCCAAATCCCGAAGACAAATACGGGGGCAGGTGAACTGGGGAAGCAGATTTCCAAAGGCCTTCTCCTGGTTCCTGGTTATTGACTCTGTCAATCACCGTGGGCGCCGTCCCAACCTTTCGCACTCTGCAGAATCTGCCTGCTCCTTTTGTTCCTGCTGAAAAAAACGGGGCGCTGGGGGGGAGAGAAGAGGAGGGGAGAGGAATTTGGGGCAGGGAACTTCCAAAAGGGATGATTAAGGAGTTAATCTGCCTGAAATAGATAAGGAGCTTAGAGCTGCTGGTATTTGACTGTCCAAGTTTGGATTCAGTGTGTCTTAAACACTGGCTGGAATGTACTTAGATATGACCAAAGTACATGTCCCCCCAAGGAATTATCAGGTTGCCAATTAGATTTGCTTCCCAGATTCACTCAAACCTTCACAAGCTTCTTCAGAGCAGGAAAATTGCTGCCTGTCCCTGGGGAGGCGGCGGAGCAGCCGCTGCTGCCCAGCCCCGCAGCCGGCACGGCAGAGATCCTGGCGGCACACGGGCCGCCACCGGGATTTGCGGGAAGGCGGCACAGTCGGGGCGATGGCGAGGCGAGGATGCCCGCGCCGGGGCACCGGGCACAGCTTGGTGGGCACTGCTGGGGGGTTTGGGTGCTTGGGGATGCGTGTGTGAGCCTTGCCACAGTTACGGTTCAGCACCGGGGATGCCGGTGCGCTGGCTGGGCTCTCACCGGACCAGGCTCAGCATTCCACCGGGCTGCAGAGGAAGGGATCTCCCCACCTCCAACCAGGCTCCCGGTGCTGCCGCGCAGCCAAATCCAACCCAAACTACCCCAACCTGGCTCCACCTGAGCTGGCGGCAGCCAGAGCCATCCCGGCCTCTGGGCAGGGGGCACAAGACAGAGCAGAGCCACGATACCGTGCGGGGAAGGCGAACGAGCACCGGTGGCGAACGCCTGGCTCCCGGCCCCTACGGGCACCCGGCACACCGTGAGCTCACCGCGAGTCCGATGCTCAGCGCAGCGAGACCCACTGCCCGTGCCGGGGTGGGGGTCACCGCCCGGGGGCACAACCACAACCACCACCGTGGCAAAGCGGCATTAGAAAAGCAAACAGCACCCCCTGCAAAGCACCTCTCTATCCATTTATTTGAACTACCCCGCTCCCATCGTCATTATTTACGGTGCTCCATAACGTGATGGTGAAAGTAATGAAGTTTGGGAATTACATGGCCCTCATGGAGGGAGGGCCATAATGGGGAACCCCCACCACTGGCTCCTGCACCCCAACACGCAGGCGCTGAGCTCCTTTCCTATCCCGGCAGCGTGGCTGGGTTGTGCTCACTAAATCTGAGCTGGGCTTCTCTGCTGGCATCCCAATCCCAAGGAAAGGCATTGGCAGCGCGTCTCACCAGGCCGGTCTCGGCATCGCCGGGTGGCGGCGTGATGGAAAGTTGCTGGAACATCAGCTTCGGATGCTGAGTCCTGGTAACAGTTGCTATGTGAAACATTCAGAGGTGGAATTTACTGTCACAGTTAATAATAGATGAAGGTTTTAGAATTTTTGATGCTTTACATTTTAAGCTGTTTGATTTATGCTGTTTCAGAAAGGGGTGGGGGGGAAAGGCAGGACCCCAACGGCAGCGTGTGGTAAACACGGCGAGTGGGGAGGCGGGCGGCAGGCTCCATCCATCCCCCTGCCCACGCCGGAGACATCGGCAAGACCCCTCAACCAGAGCCATCAGGACAGGGTCTCCCCGCCAAGCATGGGGACCAGGGAGCATCCCTACGGAAAAGTGGGGCGCGATTGGGACCAACCCCCTCAATCACCAGATTGCACTTAATTTTTCTTTTTATTTTTTTTTTTTCCTTAAATTGCTGCATCTCTTCTCATTCTGCCCGCGCGCCCCTGCCGGTGTTTTTATTCCGGTGGGTTGCTGGGTTATTTACTTGCTGGCGCTCCTCTCCCCTCTTGCAGGTGTATTTCAAGTAGGCTCCTTAAATAGCAGCGAGCCGCGCGCCCGCGGCGGTGCGCGCTGGGTCGTGCTGATTAGCAAGACGCTGCCAAAAAAAAGAAGGGTCTTATTTCCCTGCCGAGCTGCTGCCGTGTTTGCACAAAGAGGCGCCGATGCCCCGGCACGTGGGGATGCTGCGGCCAGATCCAGGGGGGGCTGGTCCTGCCGTGTCCACTCCGGGCCTGAGCTCTCCTTCCTGGAAAACAGCAGCCAGCACAGGCGCCGGTGCCGTGTGAGGAACCTCAGCGTCCTTTGGTGTCCTTTGGTATCCCTTGGTGTCCTCAATGTCCCTTGATGGGCTCCAAAGCTGCCCAGTGCTTGGGACTGCTCCAGCTCCAGCACCTTGCTCCAGCATCTCCCAAACTCTGGAGCATCCCAACATCCTGAATGCGTATGTGGAGCATCCCAACATCCCAAACGTGTGTGGAGCACCTCAACATCCCAAACGTGTATGATCAGGAGGATTTAATCCCTGAAGGCTCAGCGGGGCTCCAGATCAGGCACAAGGTGGGGAGCAGAGGAGGACCCCACGCCTCCGCTACCAGCACTCGCCACGCAGGGATGTCTTGATAAAACTGGGGGGGGGGGATTAAGAGGGGGTTTCCCCTCTGCTCCCCCAAATTAAGAGAGGTGCCGTGGTGCAGAAGGCAGGAGCTGGTGGTGCCGTCGGGATGACTCCAAGCGGGGAGGATGAGGAGACTGGAGCTGGGATGCTGGAGCATCCCCCTCGGACACCCGGAGACACCCCAGCCCTAAACAGCTCCGCGGCTCCTGCCAAGGCCCCGGGCGGACACCGGGGCTGCCAGACCCCGGGAAGTGGCTGGGGCACATCCCCCGCCACCAGCACCCTCTGGCCACTTCGAAGCCCCCCGCTCCCTCGCCGGATTGCGGATTCCCGGGGGGCCCGGGCTGAGCTGCCCCGTGATGTCTCAATCGGGGCCTGTGCATCGCCCCATTTACATATGCACAGCCTGGCCGGAGCCGAGTATAATTTCTTTATAAAGCGGCTTTGACACACAGGGTGGCTCGCCTTAATGAGCGGGGTTATTCCACAAAGATCCGTTACTAATGGGTGCGCGGGCAGGCAGCGCCCGCGCGCAGACGCCTGATGCCAAAACCAGCACCACGGTGCGCCCGGCTCTCCCCCAGCCACGGAGGTCCCTGCTGGATTTGCACCCACTGCTGAGCTGGTGCTGGCGAGCTCCGGCTTGGTGGGCTCCCACCCAGGTCCCGGCAAGATCCTGATGTCCCCACGTCTCTGCCAGCTGCCTCTCCGAGATAAAAACCACTTGCACGTCCGAAAATGCAACCGCATGGCACGTCTTGGTGTGGAAACCATGCAACCCTTCCCAAAAAGCAGCTCCAGGGAGGGAGATTGAGGCCAACACGGCTCCGGCGTCACCCAGTACCCATGAGGTCCCCGCTCGAAACGCCAAACCCTCGATGTCCCCGTCTGCGCGGGCATCCGCTCTCCGCCATGGCCCCGACCGAAGACGCCGCTCCCGCCAGGCACGGGCTCAGCCGCGGCGGCGGCTGCCAGCGATCAGCCCCTCATTACCACAACTGCCTTATTAAAAAACATAAAAACGCTTTAAAACCCAGGACTCCCCCAAGAGCAAGTCCCTCCCCGCAGAGCCCCGACAAATTTGGCGCACCGGTTCAGCCCTGCCATTCCCCCCTCCCCGGTCCCCTCCGGGGACCCCCGTTAGCGGCGGGTGCCTCGTTAGCCAGCGCCGTGCCGGCGATTGGCTGAAACTCGTTTGCGGCGTCAATCGGCTCTGCCCCAGACACCTTCTCATACGACCGGGGAGGCGCGGTACGTCCCAGGGCACTGTCACAATATATTAAGACGCGGCGCTAAAAATAAGCAATGGCAAAAATAAGCAAGGAAATCGCAGTCCCTGCCTGCCCCCGCCGGCCTCGCGCGGGCAGAGCCGCCGCTGCCGCACACGGGCTGGGGAAGCACGGCAGGCAAAGAGAGGATTTTGCTGGGTTTTATTAAAATGACGCATTTTTCCCTTCCCTCCGCCCCCATCTCCAGCCACACTGAGCCCTGCGGTGACACACAAGGCTTGGTGACAAATCGTCCCGGGGGGGGGGGGGGTTTCTCTGCACGCCGGTGGTTTGGGGCATGGCCACGGCTGGTGCTCGGCCCTGTGCCCCCCCGGGGGCTGGAGCGGACCCCTCGCCCACCCCACGCAGCCCGGGACGGGGCTCTGCTCCCCGCCGGGGCCATCCCCAGGGCTGCTGAGGCGGGAGCCAGGGGTGCAGCACCACGTGCCCGGCTGCGGTTTGCCGTTGAAGGATGTCTGGGTTTTGGCCAGCCCTGTGTTAGATGCAACACCCAGGCTGGTACCCTGCGGCCATCCCCATCCCGGCAGCTCCCCGGAGGGATACCCATCTGCAAACGCCCCGTTTGCCCCGCTCGCTGCTACCTGGGCACGTGAGCGCCGACGCGGCACAGCCCATGGGATGGGAGCTGGGAGCATCTCTCTCCTGGGGACGCATTTTGCACCGGAGCACCCGGGGAAGGGACAGAAGAAGCTGCCCGCACCCATCCCGCTGCCCGCACCCCGCGGGGTCCCATCCTCCGTGCCGGGTCCCACGGGGACATCGGAGGGACCAGCAGGGACACAGCCTCTGCTGTGTTTCTGGGAGATGAAAGGGCAGCTCCAAGCTCGGGAACGGCTCTGTGCCTCCAGCCAAAGGCGTGCGGCCGCCCTGCTGCCTCGGCTGCGGCTGGAACGAATGCATGCACATACCTCTGCCCCGGCACGGGTGTTTGCTCTTCTCTTCCGCGGCTGTGATTGATTAAAGGATCAGGGACATCTGAGAATGGAGGCAGCAGCGGCAGCAGCAGAAGCAGCTCCCTTTGGACTTGGAGAGCTTCCTTGCCTGCTGCTTGCTGCTGCCGTTGCCTGTCAGGCAGCTTTTAATCAAGGTTTGCTTATATCTGCAAAGGCCTTTCCCAGAGGGATGAAGGGAGGAAAAGAGGGGGGGAGAGTATATTAACATGCCAGCCACCCTCCCTCTCCCTCTCCTTTGTTTATGGAGAGGGTCAGTGCTTGGAAACGGCTGGCGGGGACAGGGAAGGGCGCTTTGGGGGTGCTGGGGGTGCCAGCAGCACAGTGCGGCTCTCGGCGGGTCCAGGTGCCACGGCGCAGCCGCGGGTAGGGAGGGTGTCAGCACCCAGCTGAGGTGCACTCGGCAACAGCAACGGTGCTCGGAGGGAGCAGGACCTGGCGGCCAGGGCTCGGTGGCTTCCTCCCGATGTCCCTGGACGTGTGGCGTGTCCCCACGGGTGCTGTGGTGGGCACAGCAGGGATGCAGGGGCCAACCTGCACATCCTTTAATCAGGGTCTCAGCCCAGAGAGACCAGCACCATCCATATGCCGAGACCGGCACCGTCCATACGCCAAGACCAGCACCATCTGTACGCTGAGACTGGCACCATCCATATGCTAAGACCGGCCAGGCAGGAGGACCATGCCCCTCCATCCCTCCCCCAACCCCACGGAGGGTCAGCATCTCCCGTCCTACAGCAGCACCAGGGTGGCCATGTCACGATGTCCCAGCTCCCTTCTGCGGTGGCCGGCTTCGGCAGCGATACCGGGGTTGCAGAGGGACCGTCCAGCTGGTCACGACGCCGGACCCAAACCTACCCCGCAGCACCCCAGGAATGGGTTTCTCCCGTGACGCCGGGATTTCAGCACGGCACAGCCAGGCTGGGAGCAGTCCCGGCAGCACCCACCTCGCCGCTGTCGCCCGCTCCAGCCCCCAGCAGAGCCCACGCACACCCGTGCAAGCGGCGCAGGAGGACGGCTGACCCCCAGCCCCACGTCCCCCCATCCAGCAGTGCATCTGCCTCTGCTGCCATTCACGCGCATCACTTAGGCTCTCCATGTTATCTTATTGCTCAGCTAATGACCTGCTAAAAGTATTATGTGAAAAAACGCACTCTTAGCCAGCCATTAAACTGGTTAGGACCAGCGGGTCATGCTTTATTGCTTTAATAACTGAGTTTATGAAAGGTCGTCTCATAACTGATAACATGCATAATTTTTGTAACTTAATTAATGCTGCTAATATACTGGAGTCTCTATCAGCTGCTGTTGCAACTGATGTGCAGTTTGCATCCAGAGTGGGGCCGGGTAGCACATCCCGGGCCAGGCTCTGCCCCGCCGTCCTTGCACCCGCAGTGGGAGCAGGGTGCGAATCTGCACTGAAACCCCGCCGTGCCACTTTTCCGCATGGGAGCATCCTGTTTGGAAATGCTGCAGCCGGGGAGGGGATCGCTGTGAGCGAGCGGAGGGGGATCAGGGCCAGACCCCGGCTCCCAACCCGAGGAGGCTGTAGAGAAGTGGTTTCTTTGCTTCCCCCATGCCCAGCCGCTGCAGCAGCCGAGGGCGCACGTGTGACCTGCAATCAGGGAGAGTTTTGTCCAGGGAAGGACCAAAAGCCCCTGCGCGGTGGGAGTCACTCCAGCAATCCCATACATCCCCACCTGGAGTTAAAACTGAGCAAAGGAACTTTGCCCTGTGTGGGGATTTGGGGTTGGGCCCCAGGAGGGTTTCCCCTGGGAGCCCCGGCACCGACCCTGCTCCTCCCGGCGATGTTGCGGGCAGCCGGGCTGGCACAGGGCTGGCTCCCAGGGGCTGCACGTCAGTCGCGGCCCCGCAGAGGTAAATGTCACGGAGCCGTCCGCCTTTCTTCCCAGCGCTGTATTTTTTAAGGACAACCTCCTTGCCCAGAACACATTTTTCTCATTAAAGGGGGGTAAAAAATAAAGCAGCAAACCACTTCTCCCCACCAGCCCTAGCCCACACCTGGGGGGCTGAGCGTCTGCGGGGGAAGCTGGCAACCGGAGGCATTTTCCAGGCAGCAAAACCGGGCCCTTCCCTTGCAAAAAAAAAAAAAAAAAAAAAAAAAAAAAAAAAAACCAAGGGCAAGGGG
>VZTL01034618.1:39170-54915 GCA_013400535.1 Scopus umbretta | reverse complement strand
AAAAAAAAAAAAAAAAAAAAAAAGTAAATAGAAGCCCAGGTGCATGCGGTGTGCAAGTCCCTGATATGCTGCCACCAGCAAATCTGGTGAGCTGCAAATTCCCGGCACCGCGCATCCAGCGCTGCAAATCCGAGCTGCTCCAGTCGCCTGCTTAGTTTTGCAAATTCTTTCCTGCTGGCTGAGAAAAGCCAATATGTCTGCTGCTCCCGCTCCAGCGCAATAATTGTTCAGCGCTGGTTATCATCCTGCCAGAAAGGCATGAGCTACCGCTGGGGCACTCTGCTTGCTGTAAATGCAGCTAGATGATTTCCTAGCAAATGCAAGTTTTCCAAGGAAGTGGGTGGAATCTGCTTGTCTCTGATTAGACAGCTTGGGTTTTTGTTTTCCTGGTGCTTTAGAGAGAGAGAGGGAAAAAAAAAGAGGCATAAAATATGTGGCTTTCCATCCCCTCTGCCCTGAAACACAGGCTCGCACGCATCCCGGCGATGGTCCCCCTGGGATGCGCAGCTTTGCCCACACTCTGAGCAATGATCCTGTGGAATGAGGCTATGATCTTTCATCAATCATTGCTGAGCGCTTCTCCCTCCCGCGCCCGCTCCCCGGGCCGTGCCCGCTGCGAGCGTACGGCCCCGCCGCTCCGTTTTCCCTCCTCGCCTCCAAAAATCAAAGGGTGCAGGGTTGGCCTCCCCAGGGCTCCGGAGGTCAGGACCCCGCTCGGGGCTGGGGGGCACAGGGCAGCCCCTCTGCCAGCTCGGCAGGACGGCGGGGTGCTTGGGAGGCGATGCAGGATGTTGGGAAGCCCTTCCACTTGCAGGACCGCTGCTTGCGGGCAGAGTGAATCCCAAATCCCGGGGCAGCATCCAGGCTACGCGGGATGCTGCGAGGGAGGCGGGATCAGGACAAGCCCTGAGGCTGCAGAGAGGCAGGTCTGCCTCCCCGCCCTTGCCAGGGGAGGAAAAATGACTTGAAATTAAGATTTCCTGATGTTTGGGGGCTTGGAGACCTTGACACCCCCTGCGTCCATCTGGCTCTTCCCCTCTCGCGGCGGCTTGCTCCCGCATCCCTGTCTATCCGTGAATACCAATTATGGTTTAGGAGAATGTATATCTGAGATGTGCAAATACAAAAGGCAGGAAATAAAAGTCATCTCTTACTGAAGAGAAGAGGTAACCATGACTACCTGGGACCTCATTTAAAACTGTGCCGGCCGCAGGCTAAATGGCAACGCTTCCTATTGTTACACACGTTTACGGAAAGCTTTGAAAACCCGTTTCCCCCCCAAAACCAGCTGGGAAGTAAGAATGAAAACGAGAATTGGAGGGGGGGGAGGATGTAGAAGATATTTATTGGTGTTTGCGGGCTGGTTTTGCGTCCCCCCTGCGCGAAAACAGCCGGCGAGCTGAAACTTCAAATGAGCAACTCGGAGGGAGACGGAGCGCCGGCGGCTGCGGCATCGTGGCTCCGGCGCCACGTGGCAGCCAGCCGGGATCCCGCGCGGCAAAGGCAGAGCTGCGGCTTGAGCGCTTGGAGAGAGATGCACCCCAGGAGAAACACGGGGAGCAAGTGAGCCTGCGAAAGGCTCCCGACACCACAAACGCTGCCGGGATGTGCTGGGGGCCTGGGGGGAGCTGGGAGGAGCTGGTGGCTCTCGGTGCCGGCCCCAGCCGTGCTGCACGGTTGCTGCTCACCGCGGCACAGCCGGCAGCCAGGCACGCTTTGCCCGCCAGCGCAGCCCGCGGTCGGTGGGATCTCGCCTGCCGCTTGCTGGATCTCGCACCCTGCAGGAGGGATGCCCAGGAGGTCGAAGGGTGACCGGGAAGCGCCGGCTGCCCAGCCGCCCCTCTTCACCAGCCGGGTCCGCAGTGCCGGCGCAGACCCGGGGGACGCTGGATCACTGTCCTGGGCCACCCGCAGAGACGACCGGTTGCTTCAACATGCGCGTAACCACGACCTGCCCCATCCACCCCAAAGACTGGGAAAGCTGTCCTCTGGCCACCAAAGACCAGGAAAGCCGTCCTCTGGTCACCAGCCTCGCACTGCTCTTGAGGTTACAAGGTTGATGACAGGGCAATTAAATTCCCTGCTTTTTGGTTCAAGAGCCATCCCACCTGCCATGCTAGCAGTGTGCCCCTCGCCAAGGTGAAGCCAGGAAGAAGTGAGCTTGTGCCAGCACTCGCCCTTCCCTGCCACCCCATGAGCGGCCACCGAGTCCCTGGGGTTTTGGAGACAGCTTTCCCCATGGGGGACAGGACCGGGATGGCTCCCTTGCATCAAACACAGCCAGCTGCTGCCAAGGAGAGATGGCCCAGCAGGGCCATCGGTGGGATTTGGTTCCCCCGGAGAGGAGCCAGCGCAGGGCAGAGAGCAGAGCAGCCGCTCCTCCGCTTGGGAGGTGCCAGCAGTTCCCACCTGGGTGACACGAGGTTTCTGCTCCAGCCTCAACCCATCTGATGCAAGCAGCAGGCGAGGAAGATTTGGCTCCCTACGCGCATGGATTTGCTACACCCAAAGGAGGGTTCAGTGCCGGACAGCATGTGCTGATTCCCCACTGGGATAAAGTCGCTGGAGTAAAACCCTGCAATGGGTGATGTGATGGATGGGAGGACTGGCAGCTGTCCTCCTCGCCAGCAGGCAGGAGGGAATGGGGAATCCCCACTGCCTCGATGGTGCAAAACCGGGCAGGATGGTGCAAAACCGGGCAGGATGGTGCAGGGGGAGACACAGCAGCGAGGCCTGATCCAGTTCCTGCTGCCGCATGGGGTGCAGCAAACACCGCTCCTCTGTGCCTTGTCCTCCGCGCCCTCCCAAATCCCCACCTTATTGGGGATCACAAAATGCCTTCCCAGCCTGGAAGGGCCCTGCAGGTCTGGGTGCACCAGAGCCGCCCCGGCACGGCTCGCCGGCACGCACAGCCGGCAGGAACTACCTCGGTGTGCCTCGAAACCAGACGCCGCTTTCGCAGGGAGCCGCGTTCGGTGCACGGCGCCAAGAGGCTGCGGTTGCAGCTGAACGCAGCGCTCGCCTTTGCCCCCCAGCATCCCCAGGTTGCTGCCGCAGGGTTCTGCCAGCAAAGCTCTCCCTTGCCCGCTGCCGGCATGGCCGTGGCCCCCCGCGCCCCCCTGCCAGCGCGCCAGACCCACACCTAGGACCACACAACAGGGCTGCAGGCAGGAGCCCAAGCCAGGAATTATGGTCTGTACAAAAGACAATGACAGTGAATCTTGTTACTGGCTTTTCAGCAAACGTAATTCCTTTTTATTAGAAAATTAAAGGGTATGAAAAGCTTTCCAAGGCTGAAGAGCTGAAATGTGCTTTCATAAAATATGCAGCGTCTGATAAAACGGATTTGCTTGTCTGCCTGCCCCAGCCCCCTCCCCCTCCTGGTTATTATTCCTATCAGCAAGGTGATGCCTTTTGCCAAAACACCGATCCCGGCATGGCCAGCTCTCGCCTGTGGAGACCCTTGGGGACCAGCGCTGCTCCCCAGCACCTCGGCCATCCATCCACAAGACACCACGCGCCTGTTAGAGGGTCAGTCTGGGGCTTTTTTTTGGCTAAATAAAACTCTGAGGGGCAGTTTTACCCCTGCAGGGTTGCAGGTAAAGGCTGCTGACGATCCAAACCATCATCCCCAACCCAGGCGCGAGGATGCAGCAGTCGCAGGCAGGAGGAGAGGTGAAACCAGACAACGGTGGACAGAAAGCGATGGACTCCCCCCAGCCGTTGCACAAACAGCAACTATTAAAATCCTCCCGGGGACCCCATCCCAAAGAGAAAGCCGAGCTGCCCTCCCCTGCGCCGGCACCGAGCCACGTGCAGAGCTGCTGAGGGCCTGCAAGCTGCCGGCATCAGGCAGCGGGAAGCTAAGGTAACCTGAGGAATCGTTCCCTCCCTCTGGCTTTTTCATCTTTCCGATGGCCCGAGTCAACCTCCCAGGTTTGCGAGGTTAAAGGTTTCTCACTCTCTCCTGCTTGGGCTTGCAGGGCCGCCGCAGGAGCAGGGGACCGCGGCACCATGGATTGATGCTTGCAGGCAGCGCTGCCTCTTCCATCTTTCGCAGGCAGAATGCCCTCACCAGCCCAAGGGCAGCAACGCCAGGGGCTGGCTCGACCCTGCAGGTTTTGTATTTCCATTGCCAGGGTCAGTTCTGCCTCTGCCAGTCCCTGGGGATGAACGGCAGCAGGACGCATCCGTCCCCATGCAGAGATCACCACGGCCCAGGAATGGTGCATGGGGACCTTGCCATGACCACCACGCTGGCAGGCGTGGGGCTGGCACCCTTTGACAGTTTGTCACCCTTGTCCTGGCGGAGACCGGGAAGGCGAAACAAGGTCCCCTGGGTGCCATCAGGGAGCCGATGCCTCAGCTGGGAGAGGAGCCGGCAGCCCTGGCCACTGTCCCCAGGTGACTCCAGCCCCGGCAATGTGAAACAGGGGCAGGCAGCACCACCGGCACGCACCCACTGCGGCGTGTGGGAGAAGCCACCGGCCATGGGGCCACAAGGCTGGCGGGGACCGGGACAGACGGCATCCAGCTGTCTCCCCGCCACCATGCCGAGCACCAGCACCGCCGCTGCTGCAGGGAGAACCAACCCCGGTGGCAACACCGCTTGCGCCACCGGAGCGTGCGTCCCCACGTGCCCCCTCCCTCCCCTCTCGTCAGCAAGCGTGCCGCGACCCAGCTACGGCGGCTTCTCCTTTCCACCCCACCCGCCCCGGTGGCCGCGGCCTCCCCGTGCTGCCAGCAGCGCCGTGCGTGTGACGCCTCGCCGGCTATTACCACAGGAAGAGCTGTAACGCTACAGCAAACCTCCCCGCTCAGCCCTGCTACAAATCAGGGTCAGGCGGCAGTGCTGTTAGACAGAGCCTGCTGCTACGTGCTCCTGCTCCTAATGTCCTCCCCGGCACGCTTAATGGGGACGCGGAGGAGAGCGGCGCGGCGAGACGGCGGCTCGGCCCCGCTGCCCATCCGGGGGTTGTTGCCCTCCGATCCAGCTCTCCCGTAGCCGTGCCGGTTCCGAGCCACGCGCCCGCCCCGGCTCGCCAGCAGTGCCGAGGGTTAACGCCGGGGAGGCACGGCCGGTGATGTTTTTCTCCCCCAGGGCTGCTCTGGCTTTACCTTTAACATCTGCACATGTGGTTAAAAGTTTGCTGAGCCTATTTTTAGAGCCTCTCACCACATGCGATTTCTCCATCGTGAGACAGGAAACGCTCATGAGGTTGTTCGCTACGGAGCTGCTTTCTCCTCCCTGGACAGCCTCCGAGCTCCTCCGATCTGTGCGGTGCTGCCACGCCGGCCCTCACCTCCCAGCGAGGGAACCGCATCCTGCGGCGGCAGCTATGGCAAGTCGGAGAGCTGGGAGAGGTGCCCACAGGCCACCAGCTTGCCCCGTGCCTCAGTTTCTCCGAAGCAACAGCATTTTGCTTCGCTGCCCACCCCGGAGCAGCGCTAAGGGCTCGGCGGCTGCTGCACCTCCTTGAACACAGGACGCATCGATGCATCGGCACCGGGCACGGCGGCTGCCAGCACGGACCGCGGTGGGGATGCCCACCACTCGCCCCCCGCGCCAGCCACCTGCGGCATGGGCTGCTCGGTGTGTCCCCGTCGTCACGCTTAATACGAAACGCTTTGGAGCCGAAGCAAATCCCGGCTGCCCTGTCGGGCGCTGGCCCTTCTGCTGCCTGTCACGGCCCCGTGCCTGAATACACAGCGCGGGCTCGACAGCCCGCGAGCGTGGCTGCGGCTGGGCGGCGCGGGTACCTGCTGTTTGAATGTCAACACCTCATTTATACATCTTGATTGGCTCTCATCAGCCATGCTGCGTTACACCTGATTGCTCCGAGCCGGCGCGGGGTGCCAGACTGCAGCGCGTAATTTCATTTAATTGGCCCTCAATCCGAAGCAAAACAGAAATAGGGGAATAAAGAAACAATCAGGCATCCTCCCCTCCTAAAAAAATTTAAATCTCTGCGTTTTTGGGGTCGGTTTTATTTTGCAACCAGGACCAGGCCGTGCCGCGGGCTGCGGGAATCCCTTCCCGGTGGTGCCAGACCCCGCGCGAGCCATGGGATGCTTTGCCACCCGGTGGGCTCGGGGCGCTCGTGCTCTCCCTCAGCCCGCAACGAGCCCCGCGCTCGTGTCACGCTCGCCTGTGCTCCTTCTCCCGCCTGCTCTTGCAAACCACTGAGGCTGAAATTTCAATTAAGAAAGAGAAATAATTACCCGCCGCTCCACATTTCCTCTAAAATGGTAGCCAATGCCAGCAAGCCGAGTCACCGCCTCCCGCCGCGTCCTGGCGCACACCGGCGGGCTGGCGTTCGGCTGACATTTCCAGGATAATGCTGGCCCAGCCACTGCTTGCTGGTGGCCACTACCTCAGCCGCGCCGGGAGGCCAATACCGCGCGGATGCTTGGAAGAGATGCTCACTTCCACAGCGAGAGCGGGGCTGCCACCCTGGCTCGACCTTGGGCCGGGTCTGAACCCTCAGCCGTGCTGCTGTCCCCAAGAGCCTCCGTGCACGGGGACAGGGCGCATGGAAGGACAGGAACGAGAGGACGGGCAGCACCAGGGCGGGCAGCAGCCTCGGCTGCACTGGCGGCACTGCCGGGGTGTAGGGCAGCACCGGGGAAGGGCGGGTGGACCCACCTTTGGGGCATGTCCCCAGCTTGGGGACACCAGCAGTGCGGCTGTATCAGCCTCCCCCACGGCGCTGCTCCAGGCAGATGCCCCAACCCAGCGCTCGCCGGGGCACCCCGGGCCTGCCCACAGCCCCTGGGAACAGCTCTGCTTGGTATTCATCCCAGTGATGTTCTGGAAACCACATTTCTTGCATCATTTTATTTTAGCACAGCCAGAAGTGAGAGAGGAACAAACCCCATCGGGGCTGGAAAGGGCACAAACCCCCTTTCAGAGGATGCCGCAGCATCCCACAACTGCTCCTGCAGCTTCTCCTCACCAGCCAGCCTGTCCCGACTCCAAATCACGCCCCGTTGGAGCGGCACGACCCTGTCACAGACCCCCGTGGTCTCTCCCCGGCCAGCGCAGCCAGAGGTGCGAGATGCAAATCCCAGGAGAAGGCAGAGATGGATGCTGAGCCAGGCACAGGAGGCTCTGCCATCACAAGGATGAGGATGAGGATGAGGAAAGGAGGAACACGATGCACCGGACTGGTCTCGGGGTTTACGCACCTCGCAGGGCTGCGGTTCCCACCCGCACACAACGCCCCAGGCTTGAGCCCCTCCTGCTCCAGCCAAAACCCTCACCAGGCACCAAAACAGAAACACCGACCGGCTCGCGCCGAGCTCGGCTCAGGGAGATGCCACGTTTGGGCGGTGGGGGCCGAGACGGAGCTCCAGGAGCGAGAAAGCGGCGACGGTGAGACTCGCTGGGGAAACGGGTGCTCCCTGCACCCCGACAGATACAAACACGCTGCTGCCCAGCAACTCCACAGTGATCGGCTCGTGGCACCGTGTGCTACGGGAGCTGTACCTTGGGTGCATGGTGATTACGCTCCTACAGCCCCGGCTGCCCAGGGAGCTCCGCGGGTGCTGCAAGGATCCACGCTGCTGCAGAACAAGCCAACGCGGGCGATGTGGCGTGTCCCCCAGACCGGACCCTCTGCAATCAACGGGGACGGCGTCTTATTTTCTCTGGATGTTTTCCCGTTCCTCCTCCCGTAAGCTGGAGGGCCGGGGGGTGCCGCAGCGAAGGCTGCGAGTCCCGTGACTCCGGCGGCAGGAGATGTGGGAGCCCTGGGCAGCGATCACAAGAATGGGGAAAGCAGCAACCTCAGGTTGCAGATTAGCTTCATTTTATAGCCAGGGAGGCAGAAAGCTCCCGTGGTTCAACATCTCGACGGAGACCACACAGGGAGCCTGGGGAAAGCCAGGGAGAGGTCGCGGGTCTCTGCGGGGCGAGAGCATCCTCTCCCTGGGGAGGGAGCTCAGTCGCAGTCAGCGGGACCCCGCGGCTCCCCCAACCCATCGCCGCACCCCAAACTTCAAGCGGTGCCNGGTACCGGCGGGGGCTGCAGGAACCAGTTTGGCGAAGAGAGGCTCTTTAACCAAGTTTAAATGCACTTCCCTTGACTCGGTTCCCAGTTCAGCGTAGAGGAGACCCAACTTGGCCGGCAGCCACGGCGCTCAGCTATGCACGTCCCTACTGAGAGACACATTCCTCAGCACTGCAGCTAAGTGCAGCACAGCCTTTGAGGCCTTCACCCCTCCTTCAATGATAATTTATGCCCTCTGACCCAACTCCCCCTTTTAAATCAGGCTGATCAATAGAGAAATCAGACAATCCTTTTAAGAAACTATCTCATCTGATCCTTCCAGCTAATGATCTCTGCTCTTCTTACAGCTGTTTGCAGATATATAGCCCACGCTGCTGGGGGGAAGCGGGAGGAAGAAAAGGCACCGGACCAAATTTCTCCTTCCCCAGTCCAAAGCAGGAACAGCGACATCGCTCCCAATTTGCATGGGAGCAAAATGGGAGATGCCAACCCCTGTCTTTTGGAAAACTGGAATGCGAGCTCGCATCGGCAGGCTGATGGCTCCTCCGGCAATGCCGCACACCGGCACCCGCTGCTGAGCATCGTGCTGTAGGGAAGCTCCGAAAATCTGCCCTCTCGCCCATCCCGCCACCAAACACGACCTTCTCCCAGCCCAGGAGACCTCCGAGGATATTCTCCTTCATCCTCACTCTTCCTGCAGGCTCCCGGCATGGCTTTGCATCACCTCCCCTGCAAAGAAAACCCAGCAACACAAAGCAACAGCCCCAAATCCGGTACTGCGGCACCGTGGCTCCCGGCTCCTCTGCGCACGGAGAGAAAGCGGTGAGCGCTGGGGATCTCCATCGCCTGGCCAGCAAAACCTCGCCCCTCATGAGACCCTCGCTTCATCATGGCAGCAAAAGCTCACGGGTATAGCCGCCTTCTGCCCACGGAGGAGCTAAACCGGATCGGTGGAAGAGGGAGCGATGTCCGGTGCGGCACTTCCGCATGGGAGCACTTGGGGAGGAGAACGGCACAGCAAATGTCCACAGTGGAACCTCCAGAAGGGCTTTATCGACGGCGGCTGCATTTCTATTTAACTGGCAAAGGAACAGGGTTAACCAGAGAAGGGGGAAGCATCGGAGAACCCTTTAAGTCTTCAAAGTAAATCAGCTCCTGGAACAAACGCGCTCGGTAGCCAATGTCCCCTTCTCCTTTGTGCGCGCTGGGCTTTTGACATTTATTATGCTGCCTGAGAACCATCCAGAGGAAGGATGCTGTTCTTGCATCTAAGGGCCATTTCTCACCCTGGCACACTTGGACGAGGATTTCTCCCCTGCCCAGGCAGGCGCTGGCCCCCAGCACCCCCTCTCCATGGGGACCTCACCCTGCAGACCACCCAGGAAGGCAGGATGGGATCGTGCCCCAGGGATGCTCCGTACCCTCCCCGCGCCTGCCAGGAGCCAGGGAGCAGGCTCCGAGCCCGGGGTACCTCCAAAGTCCCCCCCCACCATGTGTCCCCTCCCACCCAGCCCTTCCTCTGAAGCCAGAGAGCAGATGCAAAAGGCAAAGGGTCTGAAGGGCTGCCGCAGCGCAGCACGGTACAGGTCCTGCCACAGCAGTCACAGTGAATTACAAGGTATTAGAGCCCCGCACCACCGTGCCTCTCGCACAGCAGCAGTCACGGTGAAGGACATGCTATGATAGGACTAGAGTCTCCTCCGGAGAATCCAGTTGCCGGCCTGGTGAAAGGCGGTGGTATGAAGAGGCCAGCCCTGTTCTATAGATCATATAGCGACAGGCGTGGTGAAGGACATGCTAGTACAGGACGAGGCGGTGCGGGGGGTTTACCCAGCGACAGCCAAGCTGAAGGACACGGTGTTTCAGGGGGGAGGCCGTGCCTTGCTGGATCAGTGAGTGCCCACGCCTCTGCGAGCCAGCAGCCATGGACATTTTTAATTATTCTTTATCGAGCATCTAATTTTCATTTACGCGCTGGCCATCTCCACCTGAGAGCGTGGCCGGTGCTGCTCCTTTCCAGCACTGCTCCTGTATCCCCTCCCGGCACGAGCCGGATGGGACCCAGCGGAGCCGGAGGTCCGTCGCCGGCACAGGGCACCCATCCGGTGGCCGAAATGCCCTGCAGCTCCTCTGCACGCCCCACATGATGCCGAGGACTGTAACGGAGCCGGGCAGAGCCTCCCTGATGCTCAGTGTCCCTCCTCACCGGAGCACGAGCGCCGAGTGCCAGTTTTAGTGGCTGCCATAAATGCAGCAGGAGCGGTGTCCCCTGGTGAGACATCGAGCGGTGACTAAGAGCGGAGATGACAATAAAGCACAGGAAGCAAGGTCTGACTGCAAAGCAGCAAACCAACCCCCCCGAATCCAGCTCGGCGGCACTGACTGACGACGGTCCCCCAAATGAGAAGGGAATCCAAGCCCTGCACGGGTATGAGCCGAGCCAGCGGTGAGCCGGGCTCTCGTGGGCTCGGGCTGAGCTCAGCCCTGGCGCAGGCTCGGTTTGGATGGAAATCCCGTAAATGGGAGGGGGGAAAGGCTTCCCCACATCAGGACGCTGGGATGGAGTTCAAGCCTCTTAGCAAAGCACACAGGGAGACTTCTGCACAGCCCCTACGTATCAATCTACCCCCTTAAAATGTTTTCGGTGGTAAATGCGGTAGAGATCCTGCACGACTTGACAGATCGAGGCCTATTTATGGCGCTTTGGCACAAGGGATACAACCAGTTGGGATTTTTGCTCGGCTCTACCACTTGGGCATAGTGCAGCCACAACAAACCCATTTGAATAACTCATTTCAACCAAGGCAGAGATCCAGCCTATTCCCCGTAGAGCAAGCACCAGACCTTGGGCCAAATTAATCTCCAATGGATCTCCATCAACTTCATGGAGTTACAACCACAATTTGGCCCATGCGCGAGATGTAAATCTGTTCATTTTTCTTCCGAATCGTCCAAATACCGCAGCATTTGTTAGCGCAGGAGAGGGACGCATCCTCCGGGAGAGATCTCTTTGGATACCGCGCCAGCTCTTCCTTTTTTATTTCCTTTGCTGCCTGGGATAAAAGGCGAGCGAGACGGTCCGTAGTACGTGTCTGAGCTGTTAGGGAAAGAAATGGGAATTTCCTCCTGCCATTCCCAGTCTTTTGATAGGCAGGTGGGATGTGAGCAGGAATAACTCAATCAAGACAGAGCAATTTTTAATTAATTTGTGGATCCCTTTGCCGGCTGATCGCCTTGGAGACAAAAGGGAAGCCTCTCCTTTAACACTTGTGTGTGCCTGGTACTCTGAGCCTCCCCTTTTCACCGGCGCATCTTTGGTCTTGAAAGCTGCACAAAAGGAAGAATTCCTTGATCTTTTGCCTCGGCTTTTGCTGAGACGGAGACAGACGAGGGGGAGCTGGGTTGGGGTTTTTTGGGGTTTCTTTTATATTTTTTTGGAGAATATTAGAGCCCAAAATGCACACAGAGCGGGGTGGGGGAGGAAAGGAAAAAAAAAAAAGAAGGAAAGGGGGAAAAAACCACCCTCAAACCTAAGCAAGCAGAGCGTTTTCCCCCTGCTCTGTTGACACCTTCTGCCCAGCCCACTCCATCCCCAAGGGGAGGGAGTTGAAAGGTTCAAGCTACATCAAGTGGTGAGTAATGCAGCGGGAGGCTCCTGCTCGGGGCCCGGCTCTCGCCCTCCGCGATCGCTCCCTGCCCCGTGCCCGCTGCTGTGCGGGGCAGAGCCGAGCTCTCGCCTCCCCTTCTGCCCCCCCGCCAGCGAGAGTGGGGATGCGGGAACTTCCTAGGCAGTGACTGACACTACAATTATCGATTGCCGGCTGCAAAGGCTTGCTCTCGCCTCCCCCCCTCTTCTCACTTGTTTTCTTCTGTGCAGCAGAGTGCCAGCCTTCAGAGACTGCTGCTGTAAAAGGCTCAGATTGACGGGGTGTCAAGATATCCGCTGGCCCTGGCTTTTAACGTTCCCTTGCAGGGGGGAGCGAGAAGAGCCCCTGCACCGGTGAGGGGAGCTCGACTAGCTCCAAAAGAAAGGGAGGAATGAAAAGCCTTCCTCTCTCCTCCGTCAAGGAGATGCTCTTGAACCACAAACAGCTTTTTCAGCCTCAGCCTGGCTGCGTGCGTCTCGGAAATCTCAAGATGCTGGGGAGGAGGAAAGGTGGCGTGCCAGCCGGCGCCCGCCAGCAGCTTCATCCTGCCCAAAATCCAGGCGCCCAAGAAAAAGACCACCCTCCCCACCAGGTCTCCATGGGGTGGCACACACACATGACCGCATGCCCGTCGGATTTGGCTGTGGCCATTTTGGAGGAAGGGAGGGCAAGAGGCATCCTGGCCAGACGAGGTCACCCGGCAAAGGCTGCAGAAGGACCAGGACTCCCCAGCTCGGGCGCATCCTCTGCTACTCGTCACCGACGGCATGGGGGGACCAAACCAGAGGGTTTTCCTAGCAAAGCCCAGCAAAGCAGGAGCTCCAGGTGCCCTCCTGGGTCCTTGACCAAAGGCTGCCCTGGGAGCCAGGACTCCGGGGTCCTCTTGCAAGCCCCATCCCCGGCTCAGCTGGCCACCCCCAGCAAGTGTCATCCCTGTTGCAAAACAGGGATGGCAACCTGCCTGCAGAGACGTTTTCAAAGCCTGGCGGCACCTTGGGATGACAGCTAAGTGTTATGCGCTGGAGCCAGAGGCCTGAAATTAAAGCTGGCTCCACAACCGTCAGTGTCGACACCTGGTGATGGGAGGAGAGGGATTGATGATGGAGAGTCTGTCGCTCCTGATGCATCGCTGTCAGGGTCAATACACAATTCTCGGGGAGATCAGATGTCCAGGTTAACTGCTTTGCCTCCACGCTAAGCCCACGGGCTGCTGGAGCCCCGTCCTCCTCATACATCTTCTTCCCTGGCCAGACTCGGCCCCACAGCCACCAAATACCACCGAGAGCAATCCCAGGGCTCGTGGCTCTTGTTTCCATCCATGTCAAGCTCAAGTGTAGCTGCAAAAGGTGTCCAGGGCTGGGAGAGGGACATGGGGGCAATAGGGACCTGCCCTCCAGGAGCTTTCGGCTGCATCAAAACCAGCCCGCTGCCACGTGCAGCATCGCCGTGGGACCACGTGGGGACACGGGGCTTGGGGACAGCCACCACCTCCCTGTGGTTACAGAGCCAGTGGCCACCCAAGGGGGCCGGGGAGGGGGAGTGGGGGTGATGAGAACCCTGTGGGGGGGGAGCCCCGTCTGCTGATCCCCCTGCCCGTCCCCATCCCAAATTGCTGGGCAATGGAAAAGGCAGGAGAGCGGGGAACCTCACTTCTCCTGCCCGGCACAGGTTCTGCTGGCTCGGTGGCCATGTCCCACTCAGCACCCTGGGCGGGCAGAGGATCCATGTGGCTTTGGCACGCCGCCTGTCCCCTCCAGGCAACACTCCAGCTGCAGAGAGCCGTGACAGCGGGGCTGCATTGTGCCCTCTGCACCACGCAGGTTTGTGGCACCCCACAGCACCCCGCAGCCACGCGAGGTTCCCCGCTACTGCAGCAAGCCCAGGCAGGAGGCACTAAGCCCTGCTTCGCACCCTCACCGCCGGCCAGCCCCACTCACCACCCCGGGCAGGATCCGTCCCGCAGCCCAGGGGGTCCTGCGAGGACGAGAGCCACCCGCAGCCAGACTGCAGCGTCTCACCCCGCCGGCTCCCGGGGGGGTTTTAGCCGCGCTTCTCCTCCTCGAGCACGGCGCAGCCGGCAGCAGCCACCTAGCCTCCCTGGGGGAGCCTGGCATGGCCCCCCCGCAGGGGGCACCAGGGGGTCTTACCTGCCAGCGGCCCATGGAGCCGGCATGGGGGGGACACAGCATGGCACCCCGACCCCGGCGCAGCCAGACTTGTACCAGTCCCCCCAAGAACCCCAAGAAAACAGAGCGCGGCATGAATAACAAAAGCAGCGATCAGTAAAGACTCTCCCAAGAGGCTGCAAGTTCTTCAATTAGAGCTCTCATTATAGGAACGAGAAACTCCACGCCGTCTTCTGTACGGATAACACTTTTTTCCCCCCTCTCTTTTAAAGAAAAAAGGGAGGGAGGGAGAGGAAGGCTGCATCTCTAATGCAACAGACAGGTCTGCTGAGATTCACTTTGGCTCTTATTTTGACTTTCATCTAAAAGAGCTGCCCTGGGAATCCATTAAGTCCAATTTAAATCGGCTCTCCGCCCTCACGGCTTCTCCCCGCCTTCGCGCCCCCCTCCCGGCTCCCTTCTCCCCCCTCCTTGGAAGCAAACAAACACAAAAGCAAGGCCAGGCAGGGCAGGCAGCGAAGGGCAGGCAGCGAAGGGCAGCACCGGCGAGGTTTCGGAGCCGTTCCCCGGGGGATTACAGCCCTCCCCGGGCCGGTTGCTCCATCTTTATTTCCGCCCAAATAAACACAATCCAGCCACGTTTGGATACCGCCTCAATATCACCCACCTCGGCGGCACTTTTGGGGCACCGACGGGGTTTCGGGACCCGCTTCTGCTCCCCACACATCTCCCCCCTCCACGCACAGGCGTTTTTTCCTCTGATTTTATTCTTTTCGAGTACAATTAGCTCCATTAACGCCACAGCCGGCAAAGTTGGATGGGATATAATTGCATACTTCACTCCAGGTTGGTTTTTTTTTTTTTCCCCCAGCGAGTTTCCCCACCCCAAGATCATTCCTCTGCCTTTGGGAATCACCCCCCCACCGCAGCCCCGCGGCCAGGCGAGGGACGGACCCCTCGCCTTTCAATTCACCACACTCATTCAAGCTCCACTTCTGTCGTATAAGCAGTTTTCCAGCTCTCCCCCCCCACCTCCGTAACACACCCGCTCTGCATTGCATCCTATTCATATGTTTTCAATCATCGCCGTTTCGTTATTTAAAACAAAAGCACACGGGCATCCCCCCGGCGGCAGGCTCCGAGCCCCCTCGCCGGGCTCCTCGGTTATTCCCTGGTTTGTTTGTTTATTAATGTCAACGGAGGATTTGGGGGCAAAAATTTGCCGTGGGAGAAAGGGAGCGGGAGGTGAAAGTCCCACCGAGGGGCTTTCCAAATGCGCAGCCAGATGTGCAAACCCCACGATTCCTTGGGTTATCTGTTAGATCCATTTTTTCCTGCCCCGCCAGCCACCGAATAAAAGAAAGAAAATCCATCAAGTCAGCGTTCTCACGTGCAGACAACGGCAAGGATAGCCAGGCGCCCGACCGCGGCACCACCGCAACTTTTGTAAGTATAAAACCATGCACATTGATAACTCCTAAATTAAATAAGCCTCCCCTGGAAGATTTCCCTTTGCGGAGGCTTTCGCAGCCCCGTGCCCGTTATTATTTTAACTTTGGAAAAGTAGGAGTCAGGACAAGCAAAATGAATCCATCCTTACACACACAAATATTCCAAGTCTCAGCTGTATCTTTGTTCAGACACCCATCAATTGGCAAGTCGGGAGGATTTTTGGACCGGTTGCAAATTTCTTTATTACTTCCAGAAAAGCACAACCCCCCCCCCCCACCACCACCCCACTGCTCCTGCAAATAGGACACACGGACACACACGGACACACACACACACACACAGAGACACGTACATACACCCCCCCAAAACTCCACGATGCCGGCGCCGTGCATCCATTCAATTGCAGCGGCACACGAGTTGCACAAGAGAAAAATAAATCCGGAAAAAGCTCCGTCCGCGCCCCCCCCCCCCCCCCCCCCGCGTCCAATTCTGCTCCGGCTTCAATAAA